>CAUYON010190587.1:0-38513 GCA_963573935.1 Arctocebus calabarensis
AGGAAAAATACAGATCTCCTTTAAAGAACAACAATTAGGCTCAGCACCTGGGGCTCAATTGGCTAAGGTGCCAGCCACATACACCTGAGCTGGTGAGTTTGAATCCAGCCCGGGCCTGCCAAACAACAATGATGGCTGCAACCAAAAAATAGCCAGGCATTGTGGCAGGTGCCTGTAGTCCCAGCTACTTGGGAGGCAGAGACAGGAGAATTGCTTGAGCCCAGGAGTTGGAGGTTGCTGTGAGCTGTGATGCCACAGCACTCTACCCAGGGTGACAGCCTGAGGCTCTGTCTCAAAAAAAAAAAAAAAAAAAAAAAAGAACAATTAATTAGATGACTTACAGCTGATTTTTCAACAAAGATAATGGAAATCAGAAGATAGTGGACTGAAATCTTCAGTGTGATGAAAGAAAATAACTGATAATCTGCAACTCTATATCCAAGAAAAATATTCTTCAAAATTGAGATGAAATAGACATTTTGAGCTATTAAAAAAAAGTAAAAAGGAATTTCCAGTAGATTTTTCACTAAAAGAGATAATAAAGGATGTTCATAGGCAGAAGAAAAATCACTCCAGATAGATGGCCAAAGACGCAGGAAAGAACATGTGGACCATTTATAAAAACAGTGAGTAAGCCTCAAATATTAAAGAATTTCAATCATGCAAAATATATTTTCTAATGACAACACAATTAGGCTACAGAGCAAAAATTTTAAAATAACCGGAGAATTCTCATATCTTTGAAAAGTAGGAGGTATTATTTAAAATAACTCATGAGCAAAATAACAAATCACAATTAAAATTAGAATAGATCTAGAACTCTGTGCTACATATTAGAACATGAAATGGAATTAGAGTAGTACTTAGAAGAATCACACATATTAGAAAACTGAATTCTGCAATAAATTTTAAAAAATACATAATGGACAAGTTGAGTTTATGCCAGGAACACAAACTTCATTAAACATTATAAAACTCAATTAGGCTATCTTGGTGTCTTAATCCTACCATTCTGGAAGGCTGATATGGGAGGATCTCTTGAGGCCAGGAGTTTGAGACCAGCCTGAGCAAGAGCAAGACCTCATCTCTACAAAAATAGAAAAATTATCCAGGCACAGTGGCAAATGCCTGTACTCCCAGCTACCTGGGGTGAGGAACTGAGGCAGGAGGATGGCTTGAATCTAGGAGTTTGGGCTGCAGAGAGCTGTGATCACTCCATTGTACTCTAGCCTAGTGACAGATCTAGACGCTGTCTCAAAAAAAAAAAAAAAGAGCCCAAAACCTCAATCACCCACATTAACAAATTAAAATAGAAACAACCAATATTCTTAATAGATCCAGAAAACACATTCAATATGATCAATATCTATTCAGTCACTCTTAATGAATTAAGAAGAGAAGAAGATGCCTGAAGTACTCATTTTTATTTGACTTTGCACTAGAGGTCTTAGCTAGGGTAGTAAGGAAAAATATAAATGATAAAAGGACTTGAAAGGAAAAAAATACAATTATTATATTATTTGAGATTATATAATTATGTACTTAGAAAATCCAAAGAACCTATAATTTAATGACATTATTGGATGAACTTAGGAAGTTTATAATATAGTTTATATTATAAAAATTTTATATCTACAATGAAAAATTGGGAAAAATGTTTGAACATCAAAACCACAAAAAAATGAGCTTTTAGGAATAAGTCCAATTAAATATATATACTACCTAAATGGTAAAAATTAAAAAACTTTAAGATGCATTAGAAATATCTAAATAGGGTTGGATGTGGTGGCTCACGCCTGTAATCCTAGAACTCTGAGAGGATGAGGCCAGAGGATCTGCGGAGCTCAGAAGTTCAAGACCAGCCTGAACAAGAGTGAGACCCCATCTTTACAAAAGATAGAAAAATTAGCCAGGTATATTCCCAGCTATTCAGGTGGCTGAGGCAGGAGAATTGCTAGAATCTTGGAATTTGAGGTTACTGAGAGCTAGGCTGTGGGCTTGGCACTCTAGCCCTGGTAACTAAATGAGACTCTGTCTAGAAAAGAAACAAAGGTCATAGTTTGCTAAGTTCCCACCCAATGGGTGCAAGGCACAGGTGTCTGACACACTTCCTGGGCAAAGGACACTTTTACTTTACCTTATAAATACAAACATATGCACTACCCTCATATTAACCTGAAATTTAAAAAAAAAAGTCTAATAGCTGGCAATACAAATGTCAATCTTCAAATTTATCTATCTATATATTTATATATTTTTTGAGACAGAGTCTCACTGTGTCATCCTCAGTAGAGTGCTGTGGCATCACAGCTCACAGCAACCTCAAACTCTAGGGCTTAAGTGATTTTCTTGCCTCAGCCTCCCAAGTAGCCTGGACTACAGGCACCTGCCACAACGCCCAGCTAGTTTTTTTGCAGTTGTCATTATTGTTTAGCCGTCCCAGGCTGGGTTTGAACCCACCAACTTCAGTGTATGTGGCTGACAGTGTAACCACTGTGCTATGGACACCAAGCCCAAATTTATTTATAGAGTCAATGTTGCTACAACAGTTGGGCATCTACATAAAATGAGTGAGATTGGACACGACCTTCTACCACATTAAAAAGTCAGCTAGCAGTGAGCTGCAGACTTCCATAGGAAAGATAAAATGACATAGATTTTAGAGTTATAAAGAATTTATGAAACAGTATCTTCTTGAAATCAGGAACAGGTTGATTTATTTAACCAGATTAAGAACTTCAGTTCGCCAAAAGCTACTGTAAAGAGAGTAACAACAAAGCCCTAGAATGGGAGAAGATGTAATATGTATGACTGACAAAGAATTTGTATATAGAATATGCATTTTTTAAAAAATACTACAAATTAATTTTAAAAACTAACCCCAAAATTTGTAAAATACTAAAATGCACTTAAATGGAGGGTATCCGTATGATATGTATCAGCCTCATATAAACCACATTGTGATATACATATATATCATACAAACCATCAAATTGACAAACATTGAAGTGTCTTAAAGGCTGAGATGACCTGGTCAGAATCAAGACTAACGTGACTCAGCCTCTAACACTTTCGAGGTGAGGAAGAGAATGAGGAAAAACATGAATGAATTACAGTTCTTAGAATAATTCCATTGCCTCCAAATAGGTAAAGCTTGGGGGCTTATGGTCATTATAACTATAACACCTGTGATTATCTATCTTATCTTCCACTCTTTGAACTCACTATGCATTTTAGTTGACAGCTGTCATTAGATTTTGAAGTGGAAATTAGAGGCATTCAATGCTATTTCTAATATGAGTTATAGCCCTGTCACATTCGCGGATGACTAAGAGCACAGAGAGATTCAGAATTAAAGGCTCGCATGCTGGCTGGATGCTATGTCACTTTTTAAGCATAAAATTAGAAATGACAAGAAATACCTTTAAAATGAATGCATGACGAGTCTATTTCAATGTACTCCACGCCCTTCCTTAAACCCTAAATTCCAGAGGTGTTTGCTTGCTGTAGGGACACTCGACAGTGGGTGGGGCATTGCACTACCTACCTCCTCGAAGAGTTCTGTAATTCTGGCAGCTGCCTCTGCTCCCCATATTTCCCAAGAATTCCGCAGAGCCAAGAGTATCTGCCAAGAGGAGTCAAAATGCTGCTGACGACCAGGAATTGGATTTGTTACAAATGGAGGTGTTCCAGCCCTCGGAATGTGCCAACTCCATTGTTGGGAGAGTGATAAACGGATGGCGGGCATCTGCCCTTGTGAGCTGACAGGGATCCAAGCAGCTTTCAAAGTGGCAGGAAGCCAGGCTTCCCTGGCTTGAAGGGTGTGCATCAGTCTATCACTGAACCCCAGAAACAAAAAAATGCTTGTAAAGAGGCATTTTCCAGGGATTTCTTCCTTTTAAGGCAGAAGTAACAGCCCTTCCATTTGATAGGACCAGACCTGGTAGCTTTGGAGCCATTAGGGGGAAATGCCGCAATTCCTATTCCAGGGCCCAGAGTGAGAATTCCAGGAATATTATGCCATTAAAAATCACGCACTTAAAGCATCTACTGAAGTCTTTTTGATGATGATTGTTGTTACAGTTTAAGGACTTTTCTTTTTTTTTAATTAAATCATAGCTGTGTACATTAATGCAATCATGGGGTGCAATGTGCTGGTTTTATGTACAATTTGAAATATTTTCATCAAACTGGTTAACATAGCCTTCATGGCATTTACTTAGTTATTGTGTTAAGACATTTATATTCTACATTTCGTAAATTTCACATGTGCCCTTGTAAGTAAGATGCACCGTAGGTGTGGTCCCACCAATTACCCGAATCCTTCCTTTTCTTCTTTTAATCCCCTTCCTTAATTTGGTAATGAGTCATCTAAGGGAACAAAGTTTGAACTTTCAGCAATTCAAAAACAATAAAATTTGTGACAACAGCTTTAAAAATGGTTAAGAGGAAAAAAACCACAGGATTATTATGTATAGATTTTTATAATAAACAAAACTAAACAAAGTTTGACAAAAAGCTAAATTTTTAGTTTAAGTAAATTTAGTTAACTAAAATTAAGTTTAGTTTAGCAAAAAAATTAAAACTAAATATGGAATCCCAATGTGCAGTTATAAGCCTTATTAATTTTGGTTATAATCTTCCATTTTCCTATTTCTTTACTGCTCATTTTTCTGTTTTATTTTGCAGTTGTCTGTGTATATAAATGTGCATGTGTGTGTGTGTGTGTGTGTGTTAAGATCACCAAGGATTTTCCTATCTCACTGGTCAATTCTGAGTCCCCCTCTCACCTGACCTGTTAGCAGCATTTGACACAGATGATCACTCTTTTCTGTGAAATTCTTTCTTCATTTGGCTCCCAAGAACCCATACTCTGGGTTTTTTCTTCTGCACCATTGGCCTTTCTTTCTTCTCTGGTTATCCCTTCCCAAAGCTCAGCCCTTGTACTTCTTGGACCCACTCTTTTGGAAATCTTTTCTGGTCCACAGTTCTAAATAACACCTGCCTGCCGAGAACTCCCAAATGTTTATTTCCCGCAGCAATTCTTGCCTGAACTCCAAACTCATTTCTCTCTACCTCCATCTTCACTTGGAAGTCGAATAGGCATCGCCAAGGCGTGCAAAATAGAACTCCCAAATCCTAGCAAACTATTCCCCACTACCAAAAAACAAAAATTCTCTTGTCATCTCATTACACAGTGCTCCAAACTTCCACTTGCTTTGGCCAAAACTTTGCTGCCATCCTGATTCTTCTTTTTCTTTTCCACCCCACCGCCAATCCATCAGCTAGTCCATAAACATATCCACCACTACTACAATGGTCCAACCCCCTATGAACTTGTGCCTGGATCGCCAGAAAAGTCTCCAAGAGTCTCCCATCTCTTGCCTTTGTCCTCTCCAAGGCTGAGTAATCCTCCTAACACTGTTCTTCTCAAAATACTCTGATGACTTTCCACATCTCTGAGACTAAAGCCAATGTCCTTACAACGGCCTACTTAATGTTCTGTGAGCCTTACTTTTTAAATTTAAAATGTAAATACAGGAGGCCCTGGAGGCCATACAGCGGTGCTTAAGAGTTATGTGGTCAAGGTCAGCTTCCTTGTGTTCAAAACCTGGCTTTAATTATTAGCTGTGTGACATTAGGCAAGTTACTAAACTTCTTAGTGTTTAAATGCTCATTTATAGAATGAGACAATTTTATGTATCTCTTACAGTTATTATGAGAATTAATGAATTAATATTTATAACATGCTTACAATAGGGCTGGCTATGTGAGCATAAAAATGACAAAATAAACATTCAGAAATTGTGCATGTAAAACACATGTTGCCAAGTGGTCCCATCTATGAGAATTTATAAATGCTCCAAACATCTTTCAAAAAGGATGAAAAAGCTGGGCACAGTGGCTCACACCTACAATCCTAGCACTCTAGGAGGCTGAGGTGGGTAGGTGGCTTGAGCTCAGGAGTTCCAGACCAGCCTGAGCAAGAGTGAGGCCCTATCTCTACTAACAATAGAAAAAATAGCCAGGCGTAGTGGCAGGTGCCCGTAGTGCCAGCTACCCAGGAGGCTGAGGCTAGAGGATCATTTGAGCCTAAGAGGTTGAGGTTGCTGTGAGCTGTGACGAGTGAGACTTGTGAGACTTATTTCGAAAAACAAAAAAAGGATATAAAATGTTTTGGTTGAATAGATTTAAAATGAACCATCATGGTTATACGTTTTTTAATTTACTCTGTTTGGAGTTAGAATGAGATTATACACACTGATTTAAATTTATATTTGAATATTTTGCTGCTTTTTAAGCATCCTGTTTGAGCTGCTTAAATATTCCTCTACTTCCTAATCACCTTAATTCCTAAAATGGGTATAATTTGTTCAGTTTCTCGTGTTGATTGATTTATAAGATCTACTTTACTCTTTTGCTTAGCTTCTAGATTTTTGTTACTATATTAAAATGAAACAATTTGATCTAAACCCATAAATACACCAAAGCTTAAGGTGTATTCCTGCATGTACCCATGACAGAGACAGTAGGGAGAATGAGTCATGTGGAATTTCCAATACAGAGTCATAAAATTAATGGACTTTTTTAGGGGGAAAAAAATAGCACAGACTCAATTTTGAACATTATTTAAATCTGTCTGTAGGGGGAAATGAGAGACATGGCCCCCAGGCAGGAGTCTGACCGTCACAGCTGGGGTCTTATAGCCATTTTATACTTAAACATAACTGAAGAATAAAGAACACCCCCCAAATCCCACCTCAAACCTCTCCACACACACAGCACACAGCAATACCCTTCAGAAAGTGCTTCCTGATTCACAGGGGACAGAGAGCCCTTTACTCAAAGTAAATGTCTACGGATGATTTGAAGGGCAAAGACCTATTTGAAAAGAGGCCAAATATGCACTTGAATACAAGGGAAGTCCCAGGATTCACTCCGATGAACAAAAGCAGGCAGGGACTGTGGGAGATTTATAGAGGGGTCAAAATGTCGTGCAAGGGAGTATAAATTAGAGATGTGGGGGATTTGGGGAGCTGAGTCAAAATTTTAGAATATGTGGTGTGAAGTTCTGCTAATTCTGGGAAGTGCTTCGAGTTCTAAATGGAACTGGGGTGTAAACTGGTCCTGTTCCCAGAACTCTTGAAGGCTCCTGCATGTTGGGATGGGTGACAGGTCAGCTCCCAGGTAAAGAGAAACTTCGCATTTGCTGCCAGCAGCAGACTCTCTCAGGCTCGCCAACAATGCTGCTAATCGAGGATTCCTTGGACGATGTGAGGACAGCTGTCACGCTGCTGCGCCTGTGTATTAGAAACAAGAGACACCGTTTAAAGGAAACTTGTATCTTAGTTAAATCACCACTAGTATAAAACTAACTTCCTAGTATTTGAATGAATAAAGGATTACAAAGGAATAGGGCCCTTCCGAAAAGTCATCTAATTCTTGCCAAATAACACTTTCCCTCCTTTCTTTTTATTTTAAAAGAAAATTGGCCTTGAAACACCATCCAGACAAGAATCCAGATGATCCAGCTGCTGCTGAAAAGTTTAAAGAAATCAACAACGCCCACACAATACTCACGGACATCTCGAAGAGAAGCATTTATGACAAGTACGGATCCCTGGGACTCTACGTGGCCGAGCAATTTGGAGATGAAAACGTTAACACCTACTTCATGCTGTCAAGCTGGTGGGCAAAGGTGAATCAGAATTTTTTTTTTCTCGAAACAATTTCCTGGAAGACCATGATCTTATTCCCTCTTTAAGACTCCACCTCTCAGAAAGTCTAACCTTACGACTATGAAACTCTTGTAAATAAAAGGAGATATCGCTTCCACTGAAAGCTGTTATTCGAGGATCATTTTTGATTTAGTTCATGAAATGATTATAAAATACCACATGACCTCTTAGACATTAATTATATTTGAATTTGGAGCTTCAGGTTAATTCTGACTGCCCCCTCATCCCCCGTAATGACTAATTAGGAACTGACTCATTGCTCAAAACCAAAAATAACTTATTAGTGTGACAACTGCTTAATAAATTATTATAGGACAAATTTAGCCATGTACTCTACTATCTATAGCTTAGGCTACATCAGCAAACACAATACTGGGGAGAATGAGTGGTGATTATGTCAGAGGCTCACGTGGAGCCTGCTCTGAGGTCGTAGAGGAGGAAGTGAGGGGGAAAGGTGAAAATTAAGTAGTGAAGGACAAGGAGTTGGAGAAACAGAGAGGGGGAGACGGAGTGAAATGGATCTTTGGCCAAGAAAATGGCAACATTTTTAAGGGGATTAACTTTTGTATAGTCAATTGGTTTCCTAGGAATCCCTAGTATATGTATATTTGGGGATGGTTGTTATTTATGAATTCCAATATCTTTGTCTTCTGATCGAAGTATTTCTACATGGGCCATCCATCCAGTCCATCAGCATATTTCAAAGACGGTTCACTCCACATTCTCGCACCAGAGAGAATATGTTTGTGTGCATAGGCATGCAGAGTCTGCAACCTACAGCTCCGTGTGCCTACTACAGCCCCCCTGGTCCTTTCTCCTGGGGATGCCTGGGATTTCCATTGAAACCCTTTTCTCCATTGTTGTTGAAGTCTTGGGAGGGAGACAAGTTCCTCCCAAGCAGATTTGGAACTTGGAATCAGAGTGTACATACTGATGGTGTCATGGATGGCAATAGGTTGAGGTTCATATGACAATATGGGCTTGCATGGGAAGCATGGTACTCTCCCCATAGGAAGACACATCTGCAGTTCCAGATAATCACACATGGCCACCTGATTGCCTGCAGGGGCCTGCCTGCATAAAAATGAGAATAAGGTTCTTTGCTCAGGAAGTGGACAAAATTGATCAAAATTCATATAGGCAAAAAGAAAAAGAAAGAAATTCAGATAGACAAGCAGAATCTGCCCACTAGTATGAGAGAGGGACAAAATAAGTCATGAGGTAGCTCTTTAAGAAACAAGAGCACAGAAAATATACTTTTCCCTTCTACTTGTGTCAAAGTCAATTGCACGGTGCCCTTCAGAGTGACCTTGCACACTGCAATCATGTGTTAAATATGCACTGCATGAATGAATCAATGTGCCATTACATGTGTTTAAACAAATATTGGACACCTACTCATCCCTAGTACTGTGCAGAACACTGTAAGGAGGAAAGCAAGCCTTTTACTTCCCACAAAAGGCCAGTAATCTACTAGGAATAACGAAATAACCAAATAGTATATGAAAGAAAAGAACATTTTCAGGGAAGAGAATAATGTGGGAATTGCATAGGAAAAGCAAAAATGTCAAAAACAGCTAAAGAAGGGATTTGCTTCATGGGGCAATGGCTCACGATTGCTGCATAGCAACTTGGGGACAGTTGGTGGGGACCACGTTGCAGATGTTTTCGGAGTAATTCACTGAAGACTATGAACATATAAAGTTTTCATAGCTAAGAGATTCCACATAAGTGTGTGACTGATGCTCTCCAAGTCCTCAGAGGCTCCACCCACCCCTGGGGCGTGGCCAGGCAGCTGGAGGAAGGAACAGGAAGGGGGCAGGTGAGGGTGGGCAGCATTGGGGTCTCCACCAAGTTACCGAAGAAGTGCAGAGGCACACAGGGGATCTTTATCCCTGGGGCTTCCTTAGCTGGATAGCCTGCAGGGGCCTATCCATTCCAATGAAAAATGTATAAGCTACTTTCAAATACTCTATTTTTTTAAAAAATCATATTTTGATGTTGTTTACTTCACAAACATGGACTTCTTACAACTTCAAATTGGGCTACTCAAAAGAGTTTTTTTTTAATTTCTAGCTATGACAAACTTAACGAGCAAATCTTTTACCTTTGTGGGGAAATCTTGGGGCTGTTCATGAGCTGAAGACAATTCATTTATGTGTTACTTTTCATTAATTCAGTACGTCATAAGTGTCTATGACATCCCACGTACTGAATCCTTAGGCAGGAGGAACTGAAAGATGACAGAGAGAAGACGCTCACAATCTAGCACAGGAGACAGACCTAGAAACTGACCCATGTTTCGAAAGTAACAAGAAGAAAAATACAGAGGGAGAAACACAGATGAAGTACTATAGGGGCACAAGGAGGGAGTAATTGTTCTGGAGCAGGATGGGGAAAGGTATCCTAGCAGGGATCTTTGACACAGCAGGTGCGGGTGGGTATTTCTTAGGAGGGAGGGGTACCCAGCAGATGATTCCACAGGAGCAGGGCAGGCAGGAACAGGGCTGTGCCAGTGCAGGCAGGTGGCAGAGGCCAGATGGCCAGGAGGAGGAGATCGGCTGTATCTGAGAGGCAGGAGAGTCGCTGCACACGTACAGGAGAACATGCGTTTCAGCAAGTTCGCTCCACCAGCAATGCCCAGCCTGGATCTGAGACAAGAAGGGAGTCAGGGAGGCTGGTAGGAGACTGCAGAAGTGTCCAGACCAGAGATAAAAACGAGGGTCTGTTCTCAAATGCTGCTGGCCTGGACAGGGACGGGGAGGGTCAGAGACACTGAGGAGAGAGGCTCCGGAGACTAAGTGGGAAGAAAAAGGTGGTATCACACAGCTCTTCTGTGGGACAAATGATTCATTTTTACATGCATTGGTGGGATCATAGCTCACTGCAGTCCTGAACTCCTAGCCTCAAGCGATCTCCCAAAGCCCTGCGCGTGAGTCACCTTGCTCCTGGCCTGCTCTGCTCTTAATAACAATAACAATGGGACCTAAAAATAAAGAAGAAAATGCTTTAGCACCTTTGCTACAGGTTATTGGTAGACAAAACTTTATGAGGAAAATGGTTTCCAAGAAAACTAAAAGGCTAGTTTTCATATGCAGGGGGGATGAGGGTGACTCTGTGGTCTGTGGGGTGAACGGTGATGTCATCGGGTCTCTGGAGGTGCGAGGGTGCAGGCTTGACCTCTGGGGTTCTCCCCCCGCCCTGCCTCCCCTCATGCCCGTTCTGTCCTGCCTCTGCTTCCCCTAGACCCTGTTTGTCATCATCGGCCTCTTGACGGGCTGCTATTTTTGCTGCTGTCTGTGTTGCTGCTGCAACTGTTGCTGTGGACGCTGCCGGCCCAAATCCTCGGCGACAGAAGAGGACGTCTACGTGTCCCCAGAAGATCTTGAAGAGCAGATCAGGACCGACATGGAAAAAGGTGGAGTAGGATGAGAGCAGGGGGCAGGAGGAGTGGGTGTCCCTGCACAGCCCAACCGTGTACCAGGTCCCCTGGCAACGGCGACCACTGGAGTGGGAAATACCCAACAAGCAAACGGGGGGCGGGGGTGGGCTCTCACAGACCATCAGCTTTGGTGCACATTTCCAGGAAGTTGGAAAGACAGTTGTCTTTACCAGGCAGACACAGACTCAGAGCCTGACAGTGTTAGAAAGAAGTCAGGAAATACCCCGATGACAAAGTGAAGCAAATACAATACGTGACCTTGTTACAAGAGTGAGCTCTGGCGTCAGGAGGTTCAGGTGAGACTAGCCCGGGCGGGACAACCAAGGTGGAAATTCTCCTAGAAGCATTCCGGCCTATTAATTTAGGTTCCGTACTGGAATAGAAGGGAATGGACATCAAGAAAAGCCACCAACCCTTGACTTCTCTCCTTTTTGATGATTTGGTAATGAGTTTGGGTGAAACTGAGTGAGAGAGACCTTTCCTCCCCTGAAATTGAGCCTCTTTCAGGGCTAACCTCAACTGGTGTCAAGGATGGGACTATTTGCTTTGCTAAAGCACCACCATCTGTCTATAAATATGCATGGCTTTGACTAAGTACTTGATTCTTCAAGTTCATTATCCCCAGATATGAAAAGGGAAAAAATGTAAGGAAAGTTAAGACCCCACAGAATTCACAGCACCAGGAATACTTCCTGGTCCCTGAAAAATGCCTTTGTTTGGACAAGCTGGGGTGAGACCTGCCGTTGACTTGCTCTGTCTTGTCATCAAAATCCTACTGTCATTCTCTCTTGCAGAACATACCATATTCTGGATGACAGACTATTGCTAACCTCCCCCAAACCCCAGACAGCCAGGTGAAAGAATTACTCGATAATCAGTTAGGGGCCCACAGTTGTCAAAACTGCTGAAATTAAGAACAATGCACCTCTCTGGACTGTGCCACACTCGGATTCTTTTTGGTCATATGGAAACACAAATTCCAGGGCATCAAGAACCAGAGATCGTGTAAGGCTTCCACACAATGTTTGTTTCCTGTCAAATGTGGTGCTGAGTAATATCCCATTATTGCTCATCCTGACTCCAGCTCAGAGGAAGGAGTCTCCAACTGTGTGAATTCAGCTGAGTCCCTTGCTGTGGAGACCACTGAGTGGCCAGTTCAGCAAACAGAGGGAGTGTTCTGACCATTTTCTTTTTTTTTTTAAGAGACAAAGTTTTACTTTATCACCCACGGTAGTTTTACTTTATCACCCACGGTAGAGTGCTGTGGTGTCATAGCTCACAGCAGCCTCCAGGTCTTGGGCTTAGGCAATTCTCTTGCCTTAGCCTCCCGAGTAGCTGGGACTATAGGTGCCCGCCACAGCACCTGGCTATTTTTTTTGTTGTTGTTGTTGCAGTTTGGCTGGGCCTGGGTTTGAACCTGCCACCCTCGGTATATGGGGCCAGTGCCCTATTCACTGAGCCACATGCACCGCCTGTTCTGACCATTTTTTATTACTGCCCTTGGAGCCAAATTGTGGGCCTGTGGAGAAATGCCATTATAATATTGTTTTGTTTAGTTTGAGATATAAAAGGATGGAATAATCTTTAAATGGGGGAATATATAGCAACAAGATCAAGCAAGCAAGATTACTAATAAATGGGTTAACTAGGCTCAGTGCCTGTGGCTCAATGGGCTAAGGCACCAGCCACGTACACCTGAGCTGGAGGGTTCGAATCCAGCCCAGGCCTGCCAAACAACAATGACGGCTGCAACCAAAAAATGGCTGGGCGTTATGGCGGGTGCCTCTAGTCCCAGCTACTTGGGAGGTGGAGGCAGGAGACTCGCTTGAGCCCAGGAATCGGAGGTTGCTGTGAGCTGTGATGCCGCGGCACTCTATCCAGGGTGACAGCTGGAGGCTCTGTCTCAAAAATAAAATAAAATAAAATAAAATAAAAAATAAATGGGTTAATTAGTGATTTATGCAGAGAAACTCCTTCTTACCTGTAAGGGCCGGTGCTTGTGAGTGATGAGTCCAGTGCGTTAATGCCACCTGCTCTTGTGAGAAAAACTGTTGTAAGATTACGTCAGGGGTTGTTGGCTCCATTGGCCATAGGTTCTCCCATAACATCCATCAATCCAACGCAGTACTCCGTCACTGACAGAGGAGAGGAAGGGACAGTGAGACGGAAGAAAGGGCTTGAAAGGTACATTATCCACTGTGTTGACCTTCTTTTAACTTTTCCTTTAGTTTGGGAAAACCAAACCTAGGTGAATTGAACGTAGCTATCACAAATCTAGTGGATCACACTCTTCTCTGAAAAGTCTTTCTTGTTTTAAATCAGATCAAAGCTCCAGCAGTTCATTTCATTAGACCTTCTTTGTGGAAGGTTTCTTTTCTGGAACAGAAATCCATGGTAGGTGCCAGATTCCACCCAGGTTTCCTCCCTGCCGGGTGATTGGTGATAAATCTACGTGCCTCTCACTGTTCTCAGTTCTGACACCCCAGATCTACCAATTCCATTGCAGAGGTCAGAATCCAGACAAAGTAAAACACAACCCCACGTGGCTGTGTTATTAAGAATCCTCAACCAAAAGGAAAAGCTTGTCTTACTTCGAAATATTTAATTAAAAGTTCCTATGTAGGGATAATCCAGGCTTTGTGGGGCCTGAAATTTATACTATTTGCGCAGCCCTCTTTAGAAAAAAGAACACAAAATTAGATCTGAAAGCGAATATTTATTTAGAATGAGAAAGAGAAAATCACAACAAATCACAAAGCTCAAAAACTAACACTGTAGCAATCACAAAATCTAGGAAAATAACACTTGCTTAATTAGCTGCCTGGCCCATCTCTAGAATACGTTTCTTCTGACACTTTGTGCCTTCATAGTCTTTGATTGCCTCTTTATATAACATTAATTTTCTAAAATAATTTCCTATAGGAAGTATGGAGAAGTAATTGGCCTTTCCTCTGATATGATTAATCAAAAAAAAATGTGTTATTCCCGGTGAATTAGAAAAGTTTCCTTTTCAGCTTTTCAATTTCCACTCATTGATAATGTAGTCTAAATGTTTAGGGATTGTTGTCAAATTCAGAAAAATTCCCATCTAGTTTATTTCATATGTAGATTGTAAGATTTGATTTTCTACAGACCACCTTTAACTCTGTACTTTTCCAGCCCTGCTGTCCCTGCACAAGGGACAAAGACCATTGGACACACTCATGTTGTGTGATGCTACCGCTGGCCTAGATCCTCACCGCCTATAAGCAAGTGAACAGCACAGTGAGCTGTCGGAGTCTACCTAGAGCAGTGGTTCTCAACCTTCCTAACGCTGCGACCCTTTAATACAGTTCCTCATATTGTGGGTGACCCCCAAGCATAAAATTATTTTTGTTACTACTTCATAACTGTAATTTTGCTACTGTTATGAATCGTAATGTAAATATCTGATATGCAGGATGGTCTTAGGGGACCCCTATGAAAAGGTTGTTCAATCCCCCAAAGGGGCCGTGATCCACAGGTTGAGAACCGCTGACCTAGAGAAATTCCTACACCTGGATGGCCAATGATAATTAACTACCCACCAAGCTGCTGCCAACCCCAAAACATATCCCACCCAACTCAAATGAAACCTAACTTTATCCTTAACCAAATCTCCAAAGTGTCCACAGACCCTCCATTGCCACTCATTAGGCAGAGAAGTATGATGGAAGCAAAGCCAGTGGCGGAAAGGGATGTTCTTGCTGATTGTGGTAAAAATATCTTTTTTAGATCTACAAAAATGTGAACACATTTCTAGGGATCCAAAGGGCTCTTAGAAGGGTCAGACAGATGAGAGTTCCTGAGCTTAAGGCTTAAGTGTCAGTAACCACCCAGTAAATCTATGACTGTTCTTGTGTCTAACATTTAGCGTTTTATTATAAGAATCTACACCTGATTTGCTGTTAGTTAGATGCATTATTTAGATTCAGACTTGTACTCCACTAATTGAGATACTTAACTTAGTTATAGGCAAAATTAATGCAAGTTAGGGCTGGTGAGGATGAAAATCAGACTCCATCTGAAGACTATGCTTTCTGTGGTCCCATAAATGGACTATGGTCTGATCCATCCTACAAAAGAAGGGAACACACTTAAAATTATTTAAGCAAATATTAGTAGAGACTACTCGTCACTTGGAAATCAAATGATCCATGACACATGATAAATAACATTTTTCTCAGGTCTGACTCCATTAGGGGACACTGGAGTGAAATTGAGGATTTGAGAATTTTATTTCAGTGATCCAGAAATTAAAAGGTGGGGAACTTTTTCTCGCTTAGGGGATTTTCAACACTCACATCTGAATTAATTATAAAGTCCTAGAGTTTAGAGTGGGAAGGAATCTGAGGACTCAATTCTTATCTCTACATGGCTTTTCTGGGACATTGCTCATTTGAAAGCTGCCTGTGGTGGGGAGGCTTGGGACTTATATGAAAGTGAGAGTTGCCCATAAAAATGCAATCACTGCAGGAGGGAATGGAGTCAGAGGTAACTGTATACGCTGCCCTTCAGGCACCTGCACCACAAGAATACAATAATGATTTTTAAAACTTTTATTCCAGGCTGGCACCTGTAGCTCAAGTGGCTAAGGCGCCAGCCACATACACCAGAGCTGGTGGGTTCGAATCCAGTCTGGGCCTGACAAACAACAATGACAACTACAACCAAAAAATAGCTGGGTGTTGTGGCGGGGGCCTGTAGTCCCAGCTACTTGGGAGGCTAAGGCAGGAGAATCGTCTAAGTCCAGGAGTTGGAGGTTGCTGTGAGCTGTGACGCCATGGCACTCTACCCAGGGCAACAGTTTGAGGCTCTGTCTCAAACAAACAAAAACAAAAACTTTTGTTCCAGTATAGAACCTCCATAGTTGACCACTTCCTTGAGTTGACCTAATTTACATACACCAGGCTTGCACCACATGTATGCATTAGTGCAGTAGGCCTAGTTCCCTATGTTGACCATCTCTGTATGTTGACCAATTTGTTATAGTCCCTTGGATGGTCAATTTAACAGAAGTTCGACTGCATTTATAGGATTTTGTTTGTTTAACAAAAATGCCATCATATCCACATATTATTATGTGTTTTCCCAGCTTCTTTGCAGAGGAAACATTTTGACAAAATAAAAGTCATTGTTTTTTAAATGGATGGTGACTTTGGTCATGTCTTAGAATGTTTAGCATAACCTTGTGTCATGAAGATTTTCTCCATTGCTTTCTAATAATTTTATAATGTTTAACATTTAGATCTATAACCTATTTTGAGATAAATTGTGTGTAATGTGTGAGGTTTAGGTCCAGATTTTGGGGGGGCATATGAAATCTAATTGTGTTCTAACACCATTTGTTGAAAAGGTTGTCCTTTCTCCATTGAATTGTCTTTTTCCTTTGTCAAAGATCAATTAGCCGTATTTTTGTGAGTCAATTCCAAGACTCTGTAGTCATCCCCATTGATCTATTTGTCTACCCCTTCACCAATCCCACACTGTTTTGCTGTCTGTAGTTTTAAAATAAATCTTAAAATCAGGTATTGTTATTCCTCCAACTTCATTATTTTTCAAAATTGTTTTAGTTATTCTAAAAGTATCTACAAGAAAGTATCTTTCTTGTCCCATCAGTTTGTCTAAATCTACAGAAAAATATTGTGGGGATTTTTATCACAATAGCATTAGATTTGTGGAGCATTTTACTGACATCTTTACTATGCTGAATATCCCAATCCATCAACACATCATGCATCTCTGCTTATCTGGATCTTGTTTGATTTATTCCATGAACATTTTGCAGTTTTTCAGCATACACAACTGTCACGTGTTTGGTTAAATGGATACTTAAATATTTTGGGGGGGAGGGGGGCTACTGCATATGGCATTGGATTTAGAATTTTTCTAATTGTTTACTGCAAATATTTGCCTTTGCATATTGGCTTTGTATCTTTGTATCTCGTGTCTTCCTTTGCTAATTTGGATTTGTATGTGTGTGTGTATGAATTCCTTGGGATTTTCCATGTGAACAATTATGTCATCTGCAAATAAGAATAGTTTTATCTCTTCCATTCCAATCAGTATGTCTTTAGTTTCTTTTTCTTGCCTTATTACACTTGCTAGGGTTTTTAACACTAGGCTTACTACTTTACACTGTCTTAAAATTCTTAATATTTGAATTCAGTATATCATTTTTTTTACACTGGGTTTTACAAATTGTATAGCCAGTATTGAGAATATTTCCATATATGGACTATAAACTTTTTTGGATTTCGGCAATGATGACTTTTGTCAGCAGAAGTTTTTCTCATTAGGAACTATTTTCTACTTTTACATTTACATTTTAAAATCTATATTAGATAAGGATATTTAAAATAAACAGAGGGGCAGAGCCTGTGGCTCAGTGAGTAGGGCACTGGCCCCATATATCAAGGGTGGCAGGTTCAAACCTAGCCCCTGCCAAACTGCAACAAAAAAAAATTAGCTGAGCGTTATGGCAGGCTCCTGTAGTCCCAGCTACTTGGGAGGCTGAGGCAAGAGAATTGCCTAAGCCCAGGAGCTGGAGGTTGCTGTGAGCTGTGATGGTACAGCACTCTACAGAGGGCGATAAAGTGAGACTATGTCTCTAAAAAAATAAAATAAAATAAAAAAACAGAGAACCCAACATTTACTGGCAAAGAATAAGACCAAATGCCACCAGATCATAATATTCCAGATTCATATATATTCATTTTCATGAATATTCCAGATTCATAATTTTCGGGAGGAGGGAACCTACTGGGATGAGACAGAGTGGGGTGGAGAAAGTAAGTGGAGCCAGGGCTTTATATTATCAATAATTATCCATCTAAATGCTGTGCTACAGACTATACTGTGCTTGGAGATTTGGCCTGTATATGAAGACTCTAACTGGAAATTTATTTTTTGTACATGAACATTGACTTTAAGGGAGTTGCTTAGCGGTTCTTTCTTCTATTATTCTCCCTGTCTTTTACCCAGAAATGGCAGGGTACAAAGTTTAGTAAAACTAATAAGAGGCAATCCTTCCTCCTGAAAAATAAAAGGAACACTTTGATTCTTATACCTTGCTAGAATAACAAATAAGAGGAAAAAATAGGGGTTAAGGAGAGAAATACATGTATAATTTGAGTTAAGTGTCTAGACACCTCAAATTTCACATTTCAGAACATTATAGGACATTATAAATATTTATTATTTATGAAAATTCAAATTTGAAATATCAAATTATTTTTTACTCATTGACTTATAAAAAACCATCAGAAAATTTTCACCTACCTTGAGATAGTTTTAACAATTCTAATTTTATATCTAAGTTTTTTTTCTTGCATATTTGTTATCAGGGCTTAGTTCACACACGCCCGTTCCTTGACCTTAGCTAAGGTCTAAGACGCCTTTTGATGGTGTAACATGGTAGCAGTCTCTATTCAGGAGTGGTGGTACAGGGTGGGATTTGGCAGCATGGGGGAGAGATTTGTTCGGGCTTTTGTGTCTCTTTCAGCTATGTCAAAGGGCATAATTCAGTTTCTACCCTTAAGAAATAAAGGGAGTTCGTTGGGGGCAAAACACGATTGTAAAAGGGACTTTACCTAACAAATGCAATCAGTATAACCTGGTTTCTTGTACCCTCAATGAATCCCCAACAGTAAATTAAAAAAAAGAAAGAAAGAAAGGGAGTTCAAATCCAGCCCCAGCCAAAAACTGCAAAAAAAAAAAAAAAACCAAAGAAATAAAGGGAGTAAAGTTCAAACAGAGGTATTGTCAGTATTCACTGGGAGCCACAGAACTTGTAACAGATTCCTATCTCCTACTCAAAATAATAATCTACTTCCAATGGGGTGCTAGGAACACAGGGAAATTCTGTTCTTGTGAATCAATCAGGATCAGATAGAAGAAAGAGGGTGTCTTGGGGGAGCTCTTACCCCCCCCTTTTTTTCTTGGAAAATCTGACATGTGAAAGATAAAAGGTAATGGGTGTCAGGTTATTTCCCTTACTTTCACATGTTCACAAATTAGAAGTTCTACTTTGTGAGATTTTGAGGACTATGTTTAAACAAGCTCATATTGTACTCCTCTGTTAACTGAAGGCCCCAATGAAGTCAAAATCCTGCTAGCTAAGAGAGCTTTATAGACGCCTTGAGATAAACCTAGAGCCTATCCAGCCCCCTTCAGGTAGAACCTTTTTTCACGGGACTGTGTATGTGCATGTCGTGTGAGCGTGCATGTGTGTGTGTGTGATGTGACAGTGTAGCAAGGTATAGAAAGGAGAGCCTGAATTGTCACTGGTTACCTCTGAACACCCTGGCAAAGCAAACCAGCAATACAAGAGCTAAGTTCTACCTATTTTTTTCTGACCAGAAGGCAGTGGAATAAAATTCAACCAAAATTCCTAGCTAAACCCTAAAAATTTCTTGTGGAGTCATGGTCCCCTCCCTTCTTTGGAGATGGGGGCATAAAATATCTAAAGGAGGAGGAGGGGGCGATGCCTGTGGCTCAGTGAGTAGGGAGCCGGCCCCATATACCGAGGGTGGCGGGTTCAAACCCAGCCCCGGCCAAACTGCAACCAAAAAATAGCTGGGCATTGTGGCAGGCGCCTGTAGTCCCAGCTACTCGGGAGGCTGTGGCAAGAGAATCACCTGAGCCCAGGAGTTGGAGGTTGCTGTGAGCTGTGTGATGCCACAGCACTCTACAGAGGGTGACAAAGTGAGACTCTGTCTCTACAAAAAAATAAACAAATAAAGGAGAAGGAGGTTTTAGATTTTATAGTGTTGACCTTGAATTGAAAAATGTGAGATTCAGCATAGAAAAATCTGTTGACTGCTTTACTGTTCTTGCCACTCACCTGGATAAAACCCAAATACATTCACAACCCCTGAGCTGAAAAGGCCATATGGCTAGTAATTAGACTCTCACTCTTAGCCAAGATATTGAGACATTTATTACATCCGCTATTCAGCATTCAGCACATCTTACTGCCCAGGAAAAGGACACCAAGGAAGAAACTAAATTTATCCGTCCTCTTGTTGCCACTCCCCATTCAATCTCCTTCCTACTCCTTTTCCTCCAATCAGAACTGATTTCTAAAAATAATACATGCAAAATAATGCTTATAACTAGTCCAGAACACGTTGCTTCTTCTTTATATAAAAATATCAAGTAAGCATTATCAAGGCCAGAGCAGCAGGATAGGTGAGCTCAGAAAGCTCCCCCCCAAAAGCAGCTCAAATGGACCCAAGGTTTCTTTGATTTTTGGCTGCCAAGGTCTATGGAGATAGCACACTTTTACTGATCACTTGATATTTGCCTGAAATTATGCAGGGAACTAAAGAAAGACATGGCTCCTGGTATCTTGGACTTTACAACCTAACAGAGGAGTTGGGGAGAGAAATATTAAGCATATAGCTATACACAGGGCTAATTTATAAGTACAGTAAGGCTGCCACAGGGGCTGTAAACATGAGCCCGAGGGGGCCTGACCTCTGCATGCCGGTGAGGACAGCTAGGGACCTTTAAAGCAGAAGAGTTCAAGAATTAGGGAGTTAAGAAATGGGATTAACTCCCATTAATCCCTGGAGATGGAAAACTCTAGAAGAGGTGAATCTTAAACTCTAAAAGGAGTGGCATGGTCTTTCCCTATGTCCTTGGGCTTGAGATAACAAATAGCATCCTACTAGCCTAGCATCCAGGATAGCCTAGCATCCAGGCTAGGCAAATAGAGTCATACTGGGCTGCTCCATTGCGTAGTTTCAGTAAGCAATTGAATGAAGCAGAGGTTTTGCAAAGAAACCTAAACTGAGACGTGTTTAGATAAGGGATCAAATCATCAGAATGAAATGTGCTAAATGAAAGCAGCTGGAATCCCCAACAGTTTGCCAGAGAAGGTCCAGAGAGGTAGGGTTAACTTGGAAAAAGGGGAGAGGAGAAAAGTGCAAAAAAGGAGAGAAGAGAAGCCTCATGCTATGATGCGTGGGGACCTGGGGACATTACACCAAGTGAAAGAAGCCAGGCACACAAAGACAGATATGCGTGATTCTGTTCATGTGAAATATTCAGAACTGGCAAATCCATACACAGAAAGTAGATTGGTGGTCACCAGGGCTTGAGGGGAAGCAGGGAATAGGGACAACTGCTTACTGGGGGATGGGTTTCCTTTTGGGGTAATGAAAATGTTTTTCAACTAGATGATGGTGACTCATACAATCACGTTTTGAGTATATCAAATGCCACTTTACTTTAAAATGTTTAATTGAAAGTGAGTCTCTCCTCAATTAAAAAAAAATAGCAGAGGAAAGGATAAAACAAGATTTGACTAAAGAAAGAAACGAACTGTGCTTCCCTTGGAAAAGGAAAGGGTTTTTTGTTCTTTCCTCATTAACGTATGCCAGGGATTGGAGGAGCCCACACGGAAGGGGAGGTACCCGTATTCCCAGAGCTGGAGAAAGGTCTATCAGCCTTTTCTGTCAAGAGCAGGGCACAGCCAGGGGCTAAGACAGAGGGCTGTGGAGTCAGACAAGGCCTTGTCAAGCCCCAGCTCTATTATTAACAGTTGCTGGCTGAGGCTTTGGGGGTAATTCCTGTCCCTCCTTTATCTGCTTTGTTTTTATTAAACATTAAATAGATACAAACATGTCCTGACTTTCTACTTCAGGAAAAGAATATTATCGTTTCCTTTGAACTTCCTTTTCTCTTTTCAGAATTATCTTAAATTGCTTGTAATCGTTTCTTACTATTCTTTAATAGTATTACAATTTTGTATTTGTGTTCCTAACTAGTGCTTGGTTTTGCGTATTTTTGAACTTTCAATGAATGAACTTATACTTTATAATTCTTCTTCGGCTTGCTATTTTTTTCAAATTGCTTTTGTTGCATTCAACATATTTCTGAGCTTCAATCACATTCTGACTGCCATTCATTTATTTTCACTGCTGTATGATATTCTGAGAGATCATCTCATAATGTATTTATCCATTCTGTTGCTGGTGGACATTTAAACAGTTTCTATGTTTTGCCGTTACAAACAGTGCTGTGATGAAGGCTCAAGCACATACATCCACCCCTGCACACGTGCTAGGGTTCTAGGTATAGACACTGCAGTGGAATTCCTTAGGGAAAAGGTATGTATTTTCATCTTGTCAGGGTTCTGTTGTTTCTCCCCATCCAGCTTCTCTTCTCTCAGCCCTGAGTTCATAGGAATGTACGGCCACCTGTTCCCCTGTGCTGGCGACTCTAACCCCCCGAGTCCAGGAGGGATACCTGCTCAGGGTTAGGGAGTCCTGAGAGACGTTTTGGACCCCAGCCAGGTTCTTCCAGCCCAGCAGCAGTGGTGAGGACTCAGTTGTGTGGTCTTGGGGTCGAGACACAACTCCGGAGTCTAAGGGGTAGAGTTGTGGGCCTGGTAGGGGAGCTGGAGCTGCAGGGATGGAGCCTCAGACTTGTCACAGTGAGAGCTTCAGAGCTGGTTCTGGGGATTTCAGGGCCACCCATAGGGGACTGTTCCATGGGCATGGGGACTGCTGATGTCCAGTGGCACAGGCGGAGTTTCTCTCAGTAGCCCAGATTTCACACAGGTAGGCCAGAGCTGCTAGTTGGCTGAGGTCCCCCCCACACCTAGGACACGCTGAGGCAGTCGCCCAAGGCTTCCCAAGTGGCGCCTGTGTCATCTGAGGTACACTGGGGAGAAGGCACGCTCAACCCCTAGTCACAGGGGTCAACACAGGGAGCATCTGTTCCCTCCCTGGCCCGGCAGAGGGGACACTAAGGTTATTGCCGGGTCCCAGGTGCACCTGGCTTCATGCCCAGAGCAATCAGGACATTGTCAGTTACTGGCAGGTAACTGGTACTGGCAGGTTCCAGATCTCTGCTGAATGTGTGTCTGGTGGATTGTCTCTGCGTAGACTCTGAGCAGCTCCCCACCCAGTCAGCCTGGAGGTCCGCAATGGAAGCGGGGTCCCCTCACAGCTCAAGCTCCCATCATTGTTGTTTCTCTCCTAAGTGTCCCCGCAGGTTGCCTCTATCCTGCCGTCTTCCCTTCCTCCCAGCAGTGTGAGTTACATTGGGTCCCCAGACTGATCTCCAGGTCGGCAGGTGGCACTCCCGAGAAAGAATCAGCCTCCCTGTCTGAGTGGCAAGATGCTGTGATGAGCTACAGAGTTGTTCTCCCTGTCAGTGGGCGATGCTTGCACAAAAGACCGTCTGTGGAGATGTTCTTCTGTTCCCCTATGGGCTTCCTCACCACTCAGGCCCCGCTCTCAACCTCCGCCCCCTGCCACGTGCCCATCTGACCTGCTGGCGTGCCCCTGGGAAATCCTGGCAGGCAGAGGACTCCCAGACCAGGCACCCAGCGGGTGCAAGAGCTTCCCCCATGGAAACCTCAGCCTGTAGCGCACGCCCGCTGGGGACGGTGGCTGCTCACCCAATTCTTGGCTTTCCTGATTGCGGTGAATTAGGGAGGAGCAGGAAAGGAAACGCATCCGAATGGCCTCTCGGGTCACTCTTCTTTGAAGAGAATCCCACAGAGAATGTCGAAGCTCTGCGATCAGGCAGAGCTCGCTAGGAGCCCAGGTTTGCCTCCATGCCTGGACTCACGGGGGCGGGGGGGGGTGCACCACAGAGAAACCTGGTAGCCCTCTGGTCGCTGCAGGTGCATGGGAGAGAGGGAGGGGTTCCCCCCGATCCTGTCACTGGACTCGCAGCCTCTCTGGGGTTGATCCTCGCCAATATCTCTTTGCCTTTATCTTATTCTTTCTCTGCTTCACAGTTTTCCTTGGTGAGGTTCCCCCCAACCCCAACAGGGTGTGGGACCTCTCTCTATGACCTCCACCTGACCTGTATCTCCTCCTCCATCTGAAATCCTGCCTCCCCTCTGGGACAGTCCAGCAACCATCTCTGGTCAGCTCTCTTGTCCCTCTCTTCAACATTGGGATTCTTCCTGAAGGGCTGTGCAGAACTTTCTAGGTTAATGTGTGAATATGCAAATTTTAAACTATTAATTTAATGTTTATTAACCATTCAGGTTTCCTTTCTTCTTTATTTAAAAATGGATTCTTCAAATCTACCTGATATTTTTATACATGTGTAGTATCTGCATCATTTTCCCATTTTTTATTCTTGCATTTCCACTCTCTCTCCCTCTTTTAAACCATTCTCACCAGTTGTTTGACAATTTTCTTTTCTGTTTTCTCAATTAAATAACTTTTGACTTTCTTTTATATTTGATTCTACTTAGTTTGTGTTCTTTATTATTTCTCGGTTTATTCTATTGTTCATTTTCTGTTTTCTTAATTTTTACGATTCTTAATTTTCAGCCCTTCTTTTTTCTTACATTCAGTATTTATGACCATAAATCTTCCTGTAAATAACACTTTAGCTTCACACACACAAACACAGAAACACACATACATTTGCTTACATTGTTCTTGTCGTCCAAGTTCTAAACATTTTCTGATTTCTATTATGATTTTTTTCTTTGACTTATAAATTAGACCTGCATGTATCTTAACTTTTAACCTGCGGGAGTTTTCCAGGTTTGTTGTTGTTGTTTGGATCTATTCACTCTTTGATCAGAGAATGTCAGCAGTATGATACACATACAAATACTTTGAAATGTCCAGAGACTTGCTTTGCAGCCAAAAACTCAGTCAATTTTTTTTTTGTTTGTTTTTTGCAGTCTTTTGGCTGGGGCTAGGTTTGGACCCACCACCTTCAGCATATGGGGCCAGCGCCCTGCTCCTTTGAGCCACAGGTGCTGCCAAAACTCAGTCAATTTTTATAAAGGTTCAACATTGCTTCAAAACAATACATTGTGCATTTGTTAAGTTCTTATTCCTTATGTGCCTATTAAATAAAGCAAATTTATTATAGGTATTAGTTTGCTAGGGCTGCCAAAACAGAGTGACACAGACTGGGTAGTTTAAACAACAGAAGCTTATTCTCTCATAGCTCTGGAGAACAGAAGTCAGAGATCAAGGTAGCAGGGTTGGTTTCTGACACCTTCCTCCTGTCTTATAGCTCTGGTCATCTGCCTGTGACTTCCTGTGGTGCCTACTCTATATCCAAATCCCCTCTCCAAATAAGGACCCCAGTCCTCCTGGAGTAGGGCCCAGTCTAACAGCCTCATTTTAACTTGTTACCTCTTTAAAGACTGTATGTCCAAATAGGGTCACATTTTGAGGTGCTGGGATTTAGGTCTCCAACACATAGTTTTGGGGAGAGACACAATTCAGTACATACAGAGTACTTTCATATTCTTCATATGGTTAAATTTTTTTTTGCTTGCTTTCAGTTACTGAGAGAAGCAATTATCTTCCACCGTGACTATGGATTTTTCTGTTTCTTTATCAAGTTCTGTCCAATTTTCGCTTTATATATCTTGAGGCTGTGTTTTTAGTGTATGTAAGGTTAGGATTTTTGTAGTTACTTGGTGAATTGAACATTTAATTATAGCAATGCTTTTTGTTGTATGTTTTATTTTGTCTGTTAAAATATAGTGACATTAGCTTTCTTTCCATTAAAGTTTGTGTGGCAAATATGTTTTCATCCTTTTATCACTACTTTCTTGTTATGTTTTTTGATGTTTCTTTTATAAACAGCATATAGCTGATGTTTTTAATGTGTCAGTCTGATACTGTTTTACTTAAAGTACCAAGTCCATTTGTATTTATTATAATAAATGATATATTTGATTTTTTTCTAACTTTTTATGAGTGACAGTATAGAGATAGTTTTGAAGAGGGGAACAAATTCTGAGAAATACTGCCTAGGTTTGAATATATTACCCACCTGTCTAACCTTGAACTAATTACATAGTCTGTACTTCAATTTCCTCATCTTTAAATGTATATAATAATAACCCAACCTCATAGTACTATTATAACTATTAAGTGAGTTAATAGTTATAAATTAGTAAATAGTTCTAAAAACAGTGCTAGACACATGAAAAGTGTATATGCATCCTTTCTGTTAATATTTTTATCATTATAATTATCAATTTAAATAGACATGTTTTCTCAGTTTCTCTCTTTTTTTTCCTTTCTTTTTTCTTTTTGGTTGATAGTTTTTTTCTTATTTCATTTCTTTCCCTCCTCTGATTTGGAAATAATATTTTCTGTTCTATGCTTTTAGAGTTATCATAGATATTTGTCAAGTACACAATTTAATCAAAGTTTAAAGTTAATTCTTATCTTTACCCTCTAAAACCATACAAGAATTTTATCACAGAATTTTTAGCTCCAATCATACCCTTTTTAACTTAAACACTATTGTATTCTTAATTTTTCTCCATTTTAAACCTCGCAAATTTTTGTTACTTTATGTAGTCAATAATTGTTTGGTTTTATTCACATATTTGTCATTTTCTTTGCCATTCACTCCTTTTTACAGCTCAAATATTTCATTTGACAACACTGCTTTTCTGCATGAATTGCATCTTTGTAATTGGGTCTGCTCCTGGCAAAATTTCTGTTGTTGTCTGAGCATACCTGTATATCATGCACTTTTTAAA
The DNA here is from genome assembly GCA_963573935.1 of Arctocebus calabarensis. NCBI lineage: Eukaryota > Metazoa > Chordata > Mammalia > Primates > Lorisidae > Arctocebus > Arctocebus calabarensis. The sequence goes on from CAUYON010190587.1 coordinate 26,702, forward strand.
AAGAAAGGTAACTTAATAAAAGGATCTGTCAAGAAATGTAGGTTATCTTTTTTCAGAATATTGAAGATATAATTCTGTACCTTTTTTCAGCTTCCATATTTTCTATTGAGAAGTAAGAGTGCTTTCAAAACTATTCAGTCTGTGTTCTTCAGTGTCACTAAGGTGTTTTAAGAATGAATTTTTCTTTAATTTATGCTAACTAGTGCTTGGATTTTTGGACTGATGTCTTTTGAGAATTCTAGAAAATTGTCATCCGTCAAATATTCAAATATTGCCTCTCCTTTTTTTATACCTTTTTCCCTGAAAATCAAGTTAGTTATAAACCAGACCTTATCACTCTGTTCATGTCTTTTAATCTCTTTCATATTTTTTCTTTGTCTTTATGTTACATTCTAGGTCAGTGGTTCTCAACCTTCCTAATGCCACAGTATATTTTCATTGTTAAAAAGGGATCATGCCCCACAGGTTAAGAACCTCTGTTCTAGATAGTCTCTTCAGACCTGCCTTCTACTTCACTAATTCTTTCTTTAGCTATTAGAAATTTTCATGAATTTTTTTAATTTCTAAAAGTTTTTTATTAATTTCAAGATCTATTTGATAACTTTAAAAACATGTAATTCATTTGTATTGTGTCTAATAAGTGTAGTATTTGAAGTCTTTCTGGGTCTGAATTGATCTTCTGTTATTGCTATTGGATCTCATTTAGAGTGCATTGATTTGACGTATAATCACTCTCTTTTCTATTGGTCTATCTTTGTTTCTTATGAACTCATTTTTTTCTTTCGCAATTTTATAGTGATTCTTTGAGGTCTAATTTGAAGTTAAGGCCAACCACTTCTGCTAGGCGCCTGTAAGCACATTTTACACCAGACCACTTTAAACTAAATTATCATCTTAAGGTTTCTTAGAACACACAAATACTGAAAACTTGGTCTGCCAACTTGTGTGTTCATTAATTTGCCAGTAAACATTCTTAGGGCAGCTTCTTCAACTCAGCACCAAAGTTTAAGACTAACAAATCTCCTGTGTATAGTGATTTTAGAAAAAGCATAACCATTTGGGGCACTAGCTTCAAGTGAGGAGTTTCCTATTACACTCTCCAACTAAATAAGCCCTTGGTTTTGACTCTTGTTCCAACAAGGGCCAGGTATGCAATTGTGCACTACAGAATTCAGGGGGGATCTTTCATACAAACCACGCCTTTCACATTGATATGCACTGCAGTCTATAGGAAAGGTAACCCCTGGACTTGTGCAGTGTCCAACCTGCACAACCACATGTGGTGGTTCTATTTCCATCTCCACAAAACAGTGAAAGTTGAAGTTCAAATTCACCAGGTCAATAAGTGCCCACGAGGTGAAAGCTGGGTTTAGTGCTTTGGTTTCATAATTGTGTAACCAACAGAGCTTGAATAAAGACAGTGACTTCTCCCTTTTGAAGTCCCTAAAAAGGTAGGCATATTCATAACTTATAAATTGAATTGATTTGTCTGCCATAATTTCAACAAAAATACCCATCATTTACCCCAATGAAAGAAACTATAATGTGGTAAGATGCTGTTTGTTTTGCTTTGTTTATTTTTTAGATATGGACTTTCCAGTTGTTCGCCAGCCTTCAAATGCAAACGAGAAAACACAGCTAATCACGGAAGAACCTCGATCTTACTGCACAGACTCTTGATAGTGAGACCACTGAGAGTCCACAGGACTTCCCCTTGGTTCAGCCACATCTCCAGGTGGCCATGGGGGGACATGTAGGGCCATAAAATGCTGTGAACTTTTCTATATTTGTATTTTATTTTTAGGTTAAGGAAAGATGATTGCTACATAATTTTCTCAGCATGCAGACTTTCTCTTTGACTAAAATGCCTAATGAAACACATTCAATTTCGATGAATAAAGGCCTGAAGAGTTATTTTATGCTCTCTGCATGAGGTAAGACAGAGGCATAGGACAGTCTATTTGAGCCAGCCCTTTATATGAGGCAGACCTGATTTCTTACAGACCAAAGTGGTATTTCAAAACAGAAGCCACTTTTCACCCATTTATCTAAATGCAATTTTCAGATCTACCATGAACATCATCAGCCAAACACACACAAGAATTTACAAGACATTTTTTTTGTGTGTGGAGCATTTTCTCTGTCAATATTCAATACAATTATAGAAGTATTTTACGAGGCAGGAAAAGATGGTTAGATTTTTAAAAGACAAATCACATTACTTGAAAGTTTTTCTTGGAACATTAAAAATTGGCATTTACTGAAACCTATCAAGTAAAACTAGGAAGAAACAGGTTTGGGATGTACTTTTTGATTGGCTTAAAAACAAAACAAGGCTGGAGATGGTGGCTCAAGTTTGTAATCCTAATACTCTGGGTGGTGTTAGGTGGGAGGATTGCTCGAAGTTAGAAGTTTAAGACTAGCCTGAGCAATAGCTAGACTCATCTCTACCAAAAATGGAAAAATTAGCCTGGCGTGGCAGTGCATGCCTGCAGTCCCAGCTGCTTAGGAGGCTGAGACAGGAGGATGACTTGAACCCAGGAGTTTGAGGTTGTAGTGAGATGTGATGGTGCCGCTGCACTCTACCCAGTCTGTCTTAAACAACAAAACAAAACATCCCATTCCATCAGCTGTTGCTTAAGAGCAAAACAAAACAAAATGAACTTCAACCTAGTTAAATCTTTTTTTTTTTTTTTTGAGACAGAGCCTCAAGCTGTCGCCCTGGGTAGAGTGCCGTGGCATTACAGCTCACAGCAACCTCCAACCTAGTTAAATCTTACAAATGATCCAGAAAGTCATCCGGAGCCTGAACCAGCCCTAGTATGTTATCATTTTTTAGTAAAATAATTTTTGTATAATTGGTCAGATTAGCCACAGTAAGGGAAAAACTCGAGGAAAGAATGTTAAATTCTATAGTCTAAATTCAAATTTAAAGGCATATCACCTCATTTGTGGTGGAATTAATTATATTGACCAGACATTGCTCAGCTTTGTGCATGTTGGGCAATTTAAGCCCAGAAGTGGTCACCGCATCTGTTTGTGTGATTCTTATTTTCATCATGTGATAAACCATGTACTATTTCTAAAATAGTACAGTGGCAAAAGTTTTTATCTAGTTCTTTCTTCCTTATATAATATTGCATGTTTCAAGATCTTGTTAGGATTTTGTATAATATTGCATGAAACACTATTTTGTTGTTGTTGTTGTTTCTTATTCCCCTACCAAATTACAGCCAATTGCTGCTAAATATATATTGTAAGTGAGAATTAGTGTTATAATTCTGACAGTTCTGAAGTCATTAAAATTCTGTTCGAATCCTTGAGTACTGAAATTTTTTTTTCTTTGTAATCAAGTAGAAAGAGTTTTGGTTTGAAAGTTAAGAGTCTTAGTTCTGATGTAAGCTCTAATTAACTAGTACTGTGACCAAGTGAGATGAGAATCAGATGGCTAATCTATGATTTTGTTTTCGTACCTGCCCTGACCACCGTCTCTGTTGCTATGTGACCACATAAAATAGCTGAGGTGATAGAATTTTGAAAAGGCAAGTGTTTAACAAATGTAAAGTGTTTTTTCATATGTTGCACACAGAGACAAAAGAAGCGTGATTTCTTAAGCATATACACTCTCTTCCTCAACAAGACCCTAAAAAATACCCAGTAACCAGCCAGTGCTTGGAACTGTACTGAATAAACAAATGCTCTGTTCCGAGGGAACACTAGGATAAAGAGCCCAGTCTGGATAATCTGAGATACTACATTTCCTCTCTGTGTCTCTTCAAGCAAAAGGTCAGGTTTATTTTGAACAGCAACTTACAAACCACAAAGTTCATCTTCTCTTTCTTTCCCAGACCTCATCGTTTTCCTTTCTTACGAAGGAAGAAATAAATATTATGGAATATTTATTTATTTTTATTTTTATATTTTTGCTGTTTTTTAGCTGGGGCCAGGATTAAACCCACCACCTCCAGTATATGGGGCTGGAGCCCTACTCTTTTGAGCCACAGGTGCTGCCCTTACATGGAATTTTTTAACTTCCAGCCATCCCAGGGAGCTGGTCTAAGGGAGGCTAAAATGAGAACAGGGCATGAATCAGAATCAGAATTGAATGGCAGAATCAAATTTCAGGGGGGATTTCTGGCCGGTGTTTCCCACTAAAGGCTAGTTTCTGGTTACGGTGATGTGCAGCAAATGTAAGCACATGAACGTCTGTGAATGAAGGAATGAACTCTGCAGAATGGCCCTTCAGCTACAGGGAAACAAGGATCAGCTCTTCACTGAGGAGGAGTCGCTTAAGGATGTTGTGGGGTCAGCAGATACTGCCATCCAGAGAAGCGTCAAGAAGGGACGCCCTGACCGCGTTCCTCAGCAGTGGCCCTGCACAGCCAGATGAACAACCCGCTTCAGTAGCTCACTACCCAATCCTAGACACCATGCCAACAGATTTCACATAAGGTTTCAGGAGTCAGCCATTATTTTCTTGTTGTCTTACATTAGAACACAATAAAAAAACACATTTTGCTCTACCAAAATATATAAATCTTAATTCTTTGAGAATAAATGGCATTCTATTTCTACATTTCAAGTGGTATGTAGGTTAAAACACACTGGCATGGCTTAGATTTGGAAATGCATTCCCTGGTAGTGAACTGCCTGATTCTCTGACTGACACAGAGGATTCCAACTAAAGCTATATGAGCTCTGTGGTAGGCAAGAGAGTGGCCTGCCATGATGGGCAGAGCCTGTGTTTCAACTTGCAACCCTGCTAAGCACCTAAGTAACATTCTTCTCTATGTAATTCCTGAGCAACTCCAGACTCCAAACGGCCAGAAATTAAGTCCCATGTAACTTGTTTTTGTAAAACAAAGCTATTTCCCTATTGTGGATGACTCCAATCAGCAGTGATTTTCAGAACTACATCTTAGAGTCAGAGTTTACATCTGTGTTCCCCACAGTGCTAAGAACAAAGTAGGAAAATAATAAAAACCTGTTGATTAATTCATTCATTCTCACAACAGGCCATTTCTGAGAAAAACCTTTCTCCAAAAAAAAAGACCTGCTCAGTGCCAAATGAATGGGTGACTGCGACTTGTGTGCACAGCTTTCTGGAATGATCATGTTGTTCCAGTGCTGTCCCCAAGAAGCAAGACTAAATTCCTAGAATCAAATAAGCAGTTATCGGACATCTGTTAATCTATCCTGCTTCCCACTGGTCTGCCGACTGAGCCTTTCCAATAGCTGAGAATCTGATCATCAGCTTCGCCAGCACCTGAGAACCCACCACACACATCCTTGTTCCCAGGGTCAGGAAGAAAGGATCCCAGCTAGCAAGGGTTTTTTTCTTTTAAAGTGTTCTGATACCCCAATATCTCCACTCCTGAGATGTTGTCTAGATTCATCTGTTGTTCAAGTTTTCATATATAACACATTTTCCTTTCTGGTGAAGAATAATTGGGGGACATTTTTGTTTTTGTTTTTTTTTTGTAGAGACAGAGTCTCACTTTATCGCCCTGGGTAGAGTGCCGTGGCGTCACACTGCTCACAGCAACCTCCAGCTCTTGGGCTTAAGCGATTCTCTTGCCTCAGCCTCCTTAGTAGCTGGGACTACAGGCACCCACCACAGCGCCCGGCTATTTTTTTTTTGTTTTGCAGTTCGGCCGAGGCCGGGCTTGAACCCACCACCTTTGGTATATGGGGCCGGCGCCCTACTCGCTGAGCCACAGGAGCCGCCCAATGGTATAACTTTTAAAATACAGTATATGTGCAATAAAACTAGGCATACTAGGCCTATCTTTATAGAGCACTTGCTCACTCCGTGTTAGCTCTGAACTTCTCACTCAACCCCAAGGATAAGCCCAGCAGACTTATTTGTACCGTCCCTGACTCCACTCATCCCCTTGAGCCACAGCTGATTGGACCAAACATGGGCCCCCTGACTCAAGCTGAGCCAATCAGGTGCTTTCCATTAGTTGGGCTTGAGATGCGTTAAGCCTGTGGTCTAAACCAGAAGCGTGGGGCTGTCTGAGTGACTGCTTGTGGTGAGGAGGGGTGAGGATGCAGGGAACAGTGGTCTGCAGGGAGAAAGATGACACACAGGAAATTACTGTGGCAGGGTAGTGGGGTGGTAGGAACAGAGATCAGTTTCTAACTGCTTTCCTGTTTCAGATTTCAGTCCCCTGAAGGGATGGGTTCTCTGTACAAGCCTGGCCTGCTGTTTGTCACAAAGCGCCACATTCTCCTTTATGCTGGTTTGGGTGGATTTCTGAGGTCGCAGGATTGCGACACACGTGCTCTGGAATTCAGGCAGAAGGTCTGTCTTCACTTCTCTGCTGCCACGTCGGAGAAGTGGGGAGAATTTAGTGCTTGGGCCGGGCACCGTGGCGTTGCATCCTCGTCCAGGGCTCGCTGCAGTCGGAGCTCTGAACGCTGGGGGCTTGGGAGCTGCGGGTTGCTGGGGGTGTCAATTTGGTTCTTTAAAAAAGGAAGCATGACAGTGTGAATGATGACATTTGAACGTCAACAATGCAAAATTAAGCCTGTGGAAAATTTTAATTACGATAGTTAACACAGGAAATTGCATTTATGTATGGAAACTAAATTTGGAAGCTGGACAGATTGACAGGATCCCTCCTTATTCCATGTAAATAGCCCATGCCAGGTGTTAAGAAGTCACTACAGTGGCAGGGGCTGGCTGGGCAGCAGGCCCCTTGCTGTCCCAAAGTCTTCAGGAAGCAAAGGGCTTTACTCTGGACAACTCTGGACAAGACAGTTTTTTAGAGGCCTTATCTTCCAGGTTAGGAGAGAATGAACAGTTTTTGAAAGAATCGTTTTCAAGACCGGTTCTATTCTCTCCCTGCTTTGTGTCAGTAAACAAGGAAAGGGTGGGGTTGTGACTTGGATTTGCTCTGGGCAGTGTCTGTGCAGCCACGGCCAGAGGCAAGGCCCACTGGGAAAGGGGAAGGGTGGGGTGGGTGAGGCTCCTCTCAGCTCCTGCCGCTCACCCCCACAAACTCCACTCCTAGGCTTCCCTCCTTCCCTTGGTGTTCCCTCTACCCGCTTCAAGTCCCCATGACTTGAAAACTGGGGGCAGGGCAGAAGCAGAAAAGTCACACAAGAGTGCTTCTGTAGAGTAAGTTGGACAGGGGTGGGGAAAGCTCTGGCACTATCACCAGAACTGCTTTCAGACCCAGAGAAGAGGGGCCTCAGCCTTTGGCTGTGACCTCTCACAAACCCTGCTTTGACCCCCCTCAAGGATCACACCATCTCCTGAAGTGAAGAGTGCACAAAGTCAAGGGAACATGACTATGAGTGCCCACATCTCCCCCTCAAGACGATGTTCCAGGTCCCGGGACTCTAGCATTCCCTGTGCAAATGGCTCTGAGCCTGTTTCTGGGGCCTGTATTAGGCCTATTCCTAGGTTTGTCCCTCCAAGGATGTGTATCCCCTAGATTTTAGGACAGCTGGTTGCAGAGAAGATGAAGGCGGGTTGGATTTTGCACACTGGAGTGTCCATCCTTGAGTTTTGGGGAGGGATGAGAAGGACACCGGGCCGGGCACAGGGCCTAACTCTGATGCACTGCCTCTTTCTGGCTCAAACCAAGAAGTCCGATTTTTAATCGGGCCTTCCAGGTTGTTATGAAGGTTTATTTGTCAAAGGAAGAGAGAACATGTTTAACTGTTAGCCTGATATGTAATTTTGCGTATTTATTCATATGGCTTGTGGGCATCCATTTGTACTCTCGCCCCAGACCCCTCAAATTATCAATGTTGGGCCACTCAGTCACGTCAACACTGTGTGACCTTCAATGAATACTTCAGGCCGCTGAGTTTCAGTTTCCTTATCTGCAAAATGAGGGCAATAACATAATAGTTACTGTGAGAATTAAAAGTGTAATTAATTGTAACTATTATTGTGTGCCCTTGGACAAGTTACTTAATCTCTCTGTGGCTCAGTTTTCTCATGTGTCAAATGGGAGGATGATAATAGTACCTGTCTCTGAGGGTCCTTATTAACTAATGTCTTTAAGAGCCTTAGAAGAGTGTCTGGCACGCAGGGAATGCCATGTGAATGTTACGTATGATGGCGGTGTCCCCTGCCCGTCACCACTACAACCACCTGGCTGACTGGGTTAAAGGAAACAGCATATGTAGCATGTAGCTCACTGTGAAATTCACCACTGCTGTATTTCAGAGTCCTGTCATTACAAAATCCCTACCTAACTTCTTAGGGAGCAGGAAGCCTGTTCCTCTTTCCAACTGTGACTGTTGCTTTAGCCAAGTGTAATCTGATGAATACAAAGTAAGAGTTCTGTCCTGAGTTAACCTTCATTCTTGTCTGTGAAAGGCTTTGAGATCCACTCAGAAAGGTGCCAAACAAATCCTACATCTCTGGGCAGAGATGTGGTGGTGGCGGAGAGTGAGGAAGGGGGGAGGGATGTTGGCCCCTGTCCTGAGATCCGTCGATTGCCACTTCTCACTGTGAAACAGCTTCTGCAGCCTGTGTACTGGCAGGCTCTCAGGGCTGGGCTGGGTTTGGGAATATAACTTGAAATGTTAATTTGGTAAATATCTAGACAGGGCTCATCTTCCATAAGAGAAAACATGATTGCACAGAAAGACCCATAAATACAGAACTACAAAAGTGTTTCCCAACTGCAGAGCTCATTTCTTTCAACTCCACAGCACTGCCTCCGTGGATGAGCAGCTGTTTCCTCTGCTCAGCATCTGGCCAGCCCGCTCCCTGGCTGCTTCACCTTCACAGGGGACCACTGACAGGCAGCTGAGATGCCAGAGCTTTCCATGGGAGCAAAAATTGAGAAGGGTACCAGGCAGGCCATTGACAAACTGGGAAGCATCAAGCTCCCAAACCCTCCATGGCATCCACCCTTCAAGGACCCACTGCAGGCAGATTCTTTCTATGTCCCTATGCCCTTTAGACACAATTTTAACTCTAGAATGGTCTATTCCTTATTAAGGAGTGTGTCAGAAGAACATACGGTATTATATCTCTCTCAAATATTTTCACTTTAAAAATGCCCTCTCTTCATCCATCCTCCCAAATGGTGGGATCACAATTATGGCGCATCTTAGAAGGGTACAGGTGAAACTTACTAAATGCAGAATACAAATGTTTGCATACAATAACCAAGAAAATCCCATGAAGGTTATGTCGAAAAGTTGGATGAAAATATTTTAGATTGTATATGAAGCCAGCACATTGTGCCCCATGATTGCACACAGCTATGATTTAATAAAAAAAAAAATGCTTAAGAAAACCCTAAGTCAAAGAAAATTGGGGTCTTCCTGTGCAATTTCAGACAGCAGTCAGATGTTGGACAGTTTTGTCCAGAGGGTGAGGTACCTCTCCTCGCAGAATCCTTTTTTTTTTTTTTTTTTTGGTCTTATTGCTCTTTGCCAATGCTTTCACATATGACGTTAGGGGTCGATTCTACCAGTTTATTGGCATTACTGTGGTTTGGGACCCATGGTACAGCTATTCCTCAGGGCTCATAGACAGTGACTCTAAATCCCTTCCATGGAAGCCTGCACGTTGATGTTCTCCTGTCCTGATGGCCAACAGCTTCAAGTTCTGCAGACAGTCATGGAATGATGCCCTGACCACCTTTTATTTAGGTTTAGTGGTTCTTATTACATACGTGCACTTATACACCACAGGCGTGGGGCATAGAGAGAAATACGAGAGTGAGGAGCGCAGCACCGCAGTGTTGCCGTGAGGGTGGACCTGCTTTGATTGGCTTGAACCGTGTCTTTGTTTATAAGGTTGTATTTGGTGCAGGATGTAATGCGCAAGTTGGTTTGCATGCTATGCTGAACAAGCCCAGAGATAAGTTTTAAACATCCTTGTGACATTTCTTAAAGGGAATAAGTTGCTATGTGTGACTGGCAACCACTTTTTCAAGAGCTAAACATCTGAGCTATTTAAATTCCTCTGCAAAGTATGAAAAACAACTTAAGTAATCATGGCACAATCACGCAAATCAGAAGAATGAGGAGTGCAGTAGTTTTGTTGTTGGTCTCGTTTTGCTTTTTTTTAAACCGGTGTGGATAGGAAAACATCAAATCCAATTGTTGAAATTCAGTCAAAATCTCCAGCCATTAAAAGTCTCTAGGAGATAAATGATACCTCATACAGATGATTGGCTGGGTCGGGAGGATCATCTTCCTGGTACAATTGAATCAATATGTATTTGATTGCTGACTGTCTGCTGGGCAGTAGAGAGTGAGTATGTAAGCCCAGAGTGTGCGGGAGAGCATGGTAACTGTGTGTGTTCTGGGTGTTTCCATGAGGCAGCAGAACCGTTTTTCTCAACTTGCTTTTGATGACGCCTGATTAGCTGGACAGCTGCTGAAGGGTTGAACCAGAGGGTATGAGAGTCAGTGTGTTTCATCCATGAGACCTAATTGAAATGAATATATCAGTGGTACAATAAGCCATATTCTCTGCCAGCACTTCTCTGCTCAGAAGAAAACAGAGATATTGTTAGTTTATTTCCCATGAAGGAAAAGTGTTGATTCCACCCTAAACATACCTTTGTTTGTAGAGCTGTTTCCTGTTTTCTTATCAAAATATTTCAGCTGTAACTTAACAAACTGAGTGAGTATGGGAGGTTCTGTCCCAACCAAGTCAGATGAGTGTGCTTCATCACAGGTGTGAAGCAGATCCACTAAGTTAGCAATTAGAGCACTGAAAAAAATAAAAGGAAAAATATTATTTTTATTCCATTGAGTATCTCCTATTGGAAAAAAATGCCGATGGAAAGAATAGCAAGGATGAAGCAAAATTAGTATAGCTATATTATGCAACAACCAAAACAGTTGCTATGTAACGTTTCTGTTTCTTTTTATAAATAACATACATGGTTATTTTTTTGAATATGCATTTATACTTGAGTCTGGCAGCTTCCAAACCTTAAAGGCCTACGAAAGGTCCTTGATTTCTGCCCCCTTAAAGAGACTTTGTCTATCTCTTCTTAATGACATTCTGTGTTGATTCTATAGTTTAACATTCGGAGAGTGTGTTTTTTCCCAATTCCTATTTCATGGCTGTGTGCATTTATTTCTCTATGTCCTATTTCTTGGCTATGTTGAGGGCTGGGAGTGGATAACTTTCTTTTACCCTCATGGACTGTCTACATATATGAAATCAAATTCTGAGGACATATAGTCTAACTTCCTCTAAGAAACATATGAAAATATTTTATTATTGGAGACTGAATATATTCCAGATTGCTAGCAAATACACCTTTGGGGTACTAAAAGTTGAGGACCTTTTTCTCCTGTTTCTTTCTACAGAGCAGGTCAATAGCATTGAACAGGAAAGAACTGCATTACTTTTAGAACACAGGAGAGAGGACAGCACACAGAGGAGGTGAGGGAGTTAATCATGTGTCCTAAATGGAGCTGACGGCGATTCAGTTAACTAATCTTTAATTTTTGTACCAGGCACAGAGCCAGCACATCCAGTTGACCAGGATAAATGATTAAAGAGAACTTTGTGAAAATTCTGAACTAAATTTGCTATCCCCAAATACAGGAATTTCTGATGCCAACTATCTTCTCATGTGAAATGCAACGATGAGATCCCAACTGTGAGAAAAGGAATCCAACTTGGGTTAGAAAGATAAAACAGGGCGGCTCCTGTGGCTCAGCGAGTAGGGCGCCGGCCCCATATACCGAAGGTGGCGGGTTCAAGCCCGGCCTCGGCCGAACTGCAAAACAAACAAACAAACAAAAAAATAGCCGGGCGCTGTGGCGGGCGCCTGTAGTCCCAGCTACTAGGGAGGCTGAGGCAAGA
>CAUYON010190596.1:0-12293 GCA_963573935.1 Arctocebus calabarensis
GTTTTAATTTGCATTTCTCTTGTGTATGAATAAACTTTTAAAAGATAAGTTGAGCCATTTGTATTTTCTTTCTTATGAATTGCATACTAATATTCTTGGCCTTAAAGGAATTATAGGATCAAATGGCAGGTCTATTTTTAGTTCTCTAAGTATTCTCCAAACATAATTTTATTTTAATAATAAATTTTTGATTGAACTATAACAAGTGCATGTGTTTGTGAGGTACATTTGATACATACATACGAAGTGTAATGATCAAATCAGATAAGTGTGTAATTTAACATTACTTGTATTTGGAACATTCCAAACCTCTCTTTAAGAATTTTTTTTATTTATCCAGTCTTGTAGAGAAAATGCAACTTTTTAATTTGAATACCTTAAACAGATAAATAAATTTTATTTTCAATTTAGATTGATTATAAATACCATTATTATTTATTGAAGAACTAGTACAATTATGAAATACAATTTACAAAGCTGGCATATTTACCTGTGCTTTTTTTAAACAGGAGAAATGCTTTACTTTGTACTCACTGGATTAGAAAGATTTATTTTGCTTTCACACAGTCTGTGGTGTATTCTAATGAACAGGCCCTATGAAACAAAGTGTAGCAATTTTTGCTCTTTTTTTCCTATTTTTAGAGTACATTGCTAAGTTATAGGAAAATGTATACATTTATGTATGTTCATTTCATTTCATATAATATTGGAGGTATTTCTGAGTTTATATTTGTGTTAGTTTGCTAGGCTTCTTGTAACAAAATACCGCAAATGGGGTCTCTTAAACAACAGAAATTTATTGTCTCACAATTCTGAGAGCCAGGCCTCTAAAATCAGGAAGCCAGCAGGGTCAGTTCCTTCTGAGGACGGAGAGGGACTTGTTCCAATCCTCTCACCTGGACTTACACCTGGCCACCTTCTCCCTGTGTCTCCTCACATTATTTTCTCTCTGTGTGTCTGTCTCTGTGTCCTATATTCCCTTTTTTATAAGGACAAAATCATATGAAATTGGGGCCAACCCTAATGCCATCCTCTTAACTACCTGCACAGCAACCTCTTTCTTCCTTTTTCTCCTCCTCATTTTAGAAAAGATGTAACAAACTATTGTTTTCTGGAACAATAGTTCCAGAGTTTGGAAATCCTTGCCTAGAAATCTGTTACAGACTTTTTTATTTCTTTAGAAATAAGGTCAAATTTTGAGGTCCTAAGGGTTAGGACTTCAAACCTTGTGGGGAAACATAATTTAACTCATAATTTTGAATCATTTATTCAACTCTTCTACACATGGAAAAAGACAATAACAAGCCCTATATTTTCTTGTTCCATGAGTGATATCTGCTTAGACGCCATCGGTTCAAGCAAACCTTTCCTGTTTCTGTTTCTCCCACCCAGACTGGTGTTTGTCACACTTCTCTTTCAAAGCCTCTTCACTTTCATCGGTTATCTCCAGTTGACTTGTAAGTTTTCTTTCCTGGACCATAAACGCTTTGTATACAATCTCCAAATTGTATATTCCCAGTGGCTTGAATTTTGCCTCCCACACAGAAGGAGCCAAGTCAAAAAAATAAAATAAAATATTATAAAAATAAAAATAAAAAAATGAAAATTAAAAAGAATAGGAACAGGTACTGAGAAGCATCCATCCACAGCAGATCAGATAATTTGCAAATTCTTCTTGTCTTAACTGGGCCAGGTCACATCCCTCTGCCTGGAATGCTCCCTCCCCAGCTGGCATGTGGCTAACACATTCTCATCCACCATCAACCATCTTAAATCTTAGAAATGTTTTCCTGGCCACGTGATCTAAAGTGGCTTTCATGGTCCTCATCATTTTCTCTTCCACTCCCTTCTTTGTGTCCTTCTTAGAAGTTACTGCAGCTTATATACACTTCAATCTTGTTGAATTCTTAGACTAGAGCAGTAGTATGAAGAATCTTCTAACATATGAGGGAGAGAAGGGAAGGTGAATGGAGATGCCAAAGAATTGTATATAAGCAGAAAAAGAAGGATGGATTTGGGTAATTTGGGCCTTGATTTTGATATTGCTCAGAATAAGTAGGAGCATCACTCCAAAGAAGAAAGATAAGGTTAGAGGCTAGTAGCAAATGGGAAGTCTTTGATATAACCACTGTATGAAGGACAGTAGTTACTCTGGCTAAAGCTAGGGAGCATGGATGTACATAAGCCCCAACCTACTCTTTTACGATAATTATATCCAGCTCAACTCAATAGTTTAATTGAAGTGAAGAGAGGATAAATTCAGGTTAGAGGTTTATTGGTCAGGTCCAATACAAGCCCAAGGGTCACAAGGCAAGAAGAGTGATGATGTTACAGATGATAGTCCCTGAGCTGAACAAATATCATCATCAGTATTATAACCACCATCAAGATTATCATAAATATCTTTTATTGACTGGTTTCTATGCATTGGACATGCTGCTGAACACTTTACATGTACTATGTCAAATCGTGCTGTTAACCACTCCCTAAAGTTAGTACTGCCATTAACCCCTTTTATAGACAAGAAAACTGATACCCAGAGAGTTAAACTTCCCAAAGATCAGAGAGCTAGTAAGTGGTGAGACAGGATTTGAATTTAGTTGACACCAGCCAGAACATTGCGAATTGGATAAAATGTAGGGATTTAATATGAGGTTGGAATACAATTAAAATAAAACTAAAGGAATAAAGGGATTGAATTATAGGAGGTTGGTTATAGTCAAAGAATAGAATAGCCTAGTTTACTATATTACCCCTCAAATAGTTTTTGGCCACAGATTTCAAGGTTCATCATGAATCAGTACATCCACCTGGTGCCCAGGTGTGTACAGTGCCATACAAAGCACATTCTGAAACAATGGAGGGAGCAAGCTGATGTATGCATGATTCTTTTCTAATCTCCTGGCCACAGAGTTCTGGGAGATATTTCAGAAAGCTCCTCAGAAGTTCACATGGAATTAATCATCAGTCCTTTGTAGCGGTGCCTAACTGAATAATGCCTTATTTTCTCCCATATTTCTCTCCTCTGCTCCCTGGGATTGCTTCCCAAGTAAACACCCTGCATGCAAGGCTCTACCTTGTCTCAAGCTCTGCTGTCAGAAGAACCCAGGCTAAGACAAATTTTCAGGATAGAATGCTCCTTTCTGAATAAGAGCAGCTGGTAAGGCTGGAGAGTCAAGTCAAGAGTTGATGCTGTAGTCTTGTAGCTGTATTCTTGCATCTGAATTCCTCAAGCAGGGTTTCTATTAGAATTTTCTCTACTTATTTGAGGACTCAGTCTTCACTTTTAAGGATGTAAACTGATGAGATGAGGCGCATCATATTAGGGAGGGTAATCCACTTTACTCAAAGTTTACTGACTCATCACATAAAAGAAAAATCTTCACAGCAACGTGGAGTGTTGGCCAAACAGCTGACACTATAGACTGGCCAAACGGACACACAGGATTGGCCTTTATAGGTGTCAACCCAGCCTTATGGAGAAGTGCAATCCCTGCACTGGCGGGAACTAGTGGGTACATAAAAGGAATTGCAAGTGCTGGTCTATTTGTACTGGCAGGAACTATGAGATCACCTTGGGAGCGGGTGTTGGACTAGAAAGGGTAGAACGTAAAACTGCATAAGGAAGAATTTTTTGATATAAAAGCACTTTTCTGTGACCAAGGATTTAATGTCTTCGCAAAAATACTTAGAACCAGTCCTAATAGGCTAAGGAGAATGTTCCTCAAAATTTGGATGGACATGGATATGGTCTATAGTAAATGAAATGGAGATATTGGAGGTTAAGGACTAAAAAAAGGTTTGGGAAGTGAGAGTTTTTAAATGAATTTACTGCGTGACATGGTTGAATCCATCATCTAGGTCGAAAGTATATTGCACCCATGTGATTGATTGTGGTTGCCCTCTATAGACTGGAGTTGGCAGGAGAAGATGCTGCCACATCTCCCTACAGGCCACGGGGATAATGCGATTCCAGAATGGCAGAGGCCAGATGTAAGTTTGAGATAATAATGAGTATCGAGGCTAGAGTAGTAATTAAAGTGTCTCGACCCATCTGTCTTTGTGGTAATGGACAATAAATTATGGTATTTTGAGAGTTGAGATAGATAATCAGCCATCAGGAATATTGCTTTGTCAAGAGGTGCTGAGCAGAGGGCTTATAGCCTTCATTGTTCCTCCTCCAGATTCCAGGTATAAGTTTATGACCTAGAGTCTATTGATTGAAGGGTAAGTTGGGTCTACTTGAGGAATGACCCTGTAATGTAACTGAGACTTTCCTCACAATCTGTGTGTTATAAAATTCACAAGATATAGGACCAAGTAATGGCATGAAAAATCCATTAGATGATGGAAAATGTACGTTGGGATTTAAGCCTAAGAAGGCCCAGAAGACACAAGGAAATTATATAACCAGATAACACAGATACTGGTGGCACCTACTTCTTTTGCACTCGTGTCTCTTAACCAGATAACACAGGTGCTAATAGCACTTATTTCTTCTTTATTCATGTCTCTTCCCTAACTATCCATGCAACCTCTTGGAGATTAACTATGATCAGCTGATGAAATAGGGAGAGAAACATCTGCCCTGGGCTCACAAGCAAGTTCACACAATACTCTGGAAGTGGCTGCAAATGAATTGTTGCTGCATTGTAGCCCTACTTAAGGGAAGGCCTGGATACAGTGGGGAAGGGAAATTCCCCAAGAGCAGTTGTAGCAGTTTTCACTTTACGAAGAATTTCCCTGAATGACAGATATTCACGAACTTCTGGGCAGTGATGCATGGCTAGCCTGGTTCATCAGGATCCTGAAAGAAATAAGAATAGAAGATTGCGGAAATCTGGGATAAGGGGTGGTGGTGATAATAGCAGTGGTGAAAATAAGCAATGATGTTTAGACTCCTGTGCTTATATTAGCTCCATCTCCTCTTCTAAGCAGTGTCTTTCCCTGGTTAACACAGTCTATTCATAAGACATGCTCAGCCTTTCAGCTGTCCTTCTCCTTGCCTTGTTGTCTATATGCTTTCTCCATTGGGGAGGCAGTGTTTGTCATATAGTCTCAAAGAGTTGAAGAGGACATCGATTTCTGTGGGATTGTATTGTAGTCAATTAAGGGTCAACAAGTGAGCTTTCTGATCTAAGAAACATGCTCTAAATACTCTCTCATCCTCTGCTGCAGAACACAGTAGTTTAATTGCAAATTTCTGAAGTCTGTAAATACATGTATTCCAATAGTTGGTGTGTTTAAAATATTTAATCTTCTAATTCAGGCACAAGCTATGATCTCAATTTATTATTTCATAGTTATTAGAAATTTTTGGAATTTTCTTCATCTAGATTCTGCATATATTTTATGTATGTTATTTTTAACTGTGTTATATTTTACTGTTGTTGATCTCTTTCCATAAGTCTCCTCCATATGTTTATTTGAGTCGTGCCTAAAGTAAGAACGGTGCATGGGGAGTGAGTGGTAAAAGAGAGATGAACTCTAGGCACAGTCTTCTCTCATCAAGCTGCATGTCCCAGCATGAACTCGTGGCTACTGAAAGGAACAGCTTGTTTTTCTATTTCTCACAAAGGTACCTACCAGACATCAGGTTCTCTGCATGTGCGGACAGGAGGATGTTTTAATCTGGTAATGTTATATTTTAAAATATGTTGATTTTTATATATTCTTCTTCCTTTTCATCCATTTTACAATATTTTTAAATTAGTCTTTCTCTGTTAAAACCTACCACATTTATTTGGGACAAAGTTCTATTTGGAGGCAGAAATACTAGCTGGAGCTGCTTGGCTTATAGGTGTCAACAGTATGACTTACCAAGACAGGTGTCAACATTATGACTTACCAAGACCTTATACTTATGGTTTACAGTAGCTTATAGGTTATACTCAAAACCTTATAAAGAAGGCAAAAGGATTTATTAAGAATGACTAAACTTACATTCTGTAATTGAAACTGTAGTCACTGGACTAAATATTCACATGAAGTAAATTATAAAGCTATGCTTCACAAAGGTTCCTCCAAACCACCAATAAAGACCATTAGTTCTCTACTAATTTCAGGCCTAATGAGGTGTTGATTAAAATGTTATGTGCAAATAGCAACAATGTCTCTCCACTCCTTTCCAATATATTATCTCTTCATTTTAGGCCTAATTTCACTCGTCAGAATAATGTTAAATATTAAATTGATTAAGCATTTTTCTTTCCTCTCTTATTTTAATTGGAACATCTGTGTTCCATCTTAAAGTGATTTCTGCTCTACCTGGACATGGTTTTAATGCTGGTGTTCTTCAAACACATTATGCTACTGTGAGTGGCAAAATTCCAGAAAGGAGCAACAGCTGTGTCTCTGGCACGGTCAGGGTATTCGCTGGTTGTCACTGACTCTAAGTGCCCAGCTCAGGGCCCCTTTTATGCACCTGTCATTTAGATTTCCAATCCTAGGTCATCCCACTACAATTGTGACTTCTGCTTCTGTCATGCATCCCCCAAGCTGTCACCATCCCATCTCCAAGGTCAACTGAGTTTTATGATTAAGAGTTTTATACGATACTCTCAATTTGGGGCTATTTCTCTTCCTCCTGGTTCTTCCATCCTGGTTCTACTCAACTGTGTGACCTTGGAAAAGTAAATTAATGTGATTATGCCTTAGGGGTTTTTTTGTCTATGTAAATGCATAATAATAGTCTCTATCTGATAGATTCTTGTGAGGCTTAAGCAATAATATGTAAATAATTATGCAAAGTACTATACATAATTAGCATGTGACCTACAGTATGTGCTCAATGTATATTATTTACAGAACTGGGACGGGAGAAGGTGGTCCTGCCCACTCCGGAGTCAGGGCAGCTCTTTCTGTGATGCTCTCAGTTTTGCAGCAGCCAGTCATATGCGTTCCTAAAGTTGATGGCCTGGCCTTCCTGGGCCACCCTTTCTCCATTGTCAGTGCGCAGCCCTTTACATGTATAATAACCCTAGTCCTTTATTGAGCACAACACCATCTTACAGAAATATACGGCCCTATTTGTCCTCCCTGTTGTTTAGAGAGAAGAGAGTGGATGGTAGGAACTTGGAAACAAGAACAGAAAAACAAAACCTTATAATATTAAACTTCTTAAAATCCTAGCATTTACCCAACCAAAGGGATTTCTTAGTGAGTTTTGTCATTCTTAGGCTTGGGCCCGGGCAATAGTGCTTGAAAGCTTCTCTTTTTGCTCTTTACTCTTCTACTTGGGCTCTGTCCTCTCTTCTATTCTCCTATAAATTCAGAGGGTATCTTTAAGGTAGAGCGGTTTGTGGTTTACTCATTTCTTTGTTTCTTTCCTTATCTCCTTCCAGTCCTTGCTTCTTAAATCCTCACCTAATATTGCCAACAACTATCAAGGTGCCAAGGATAACCTCACTACACCCGGAGGACCCCTAATCAGGCATTCAGACAATTATGAGATTTCCTGCTAGGCTGGGAGAACTTTAAGTTTAAAACAGTGTAGTTCTTTTCCAAGATTTAAAAAATTCTAATAATGTTATTAGAAATAGCTGCCAAACTGCCAAGTGAGTTATCTTCTGAAATGGTATTTTTGTTACTTTTCTATACATGGCTAAAAACAGCCCAGCCTCTTTTACCAATCTCCAACTTCACGTTTTGGCAGTTCTCTTGTGCCTTTACGTCAATTGCTGTATCTATTTGTGTGTTTATTTGTTTATGAAGAGAAGCCAATGGTTTCTGAAGATTAGTGAAAAGAATATTCTTTGTTTACCTAAATCCAGGACTCAAAACTTATTTAAGTTTCACATCAATATTTTAGGGCCAAATAACTGGTCCCTTGGTTTAAAAACAGCAAATAATAAGCAAACAGTTTTAACATGTTCTTCACATGGTTCTAAGTGTTTCACATCTGTTAATTTTGTCCTCCTCACAACAATCCTATGACATAGATATTATTATTATCCTGTTGCAAGATATAACAAAGGCAGAACGTGGCTGTCTAAGGGAAGTAAATGGTAGAGGCGGGATTTGATTTCAGGTAGAATGTCTATTACTGGACTGAACTTCCTCTCTAACAAACCCCCTCTCTAACACACAGAGGAGCAGGTGATAGGGGAATACACTTCAAGAGAAGTCTGTTAAAGTTAAAATATCCTCTGGGTGAGGGCCTCATTGTAAGTTTGTATCAGTTATCATCTTAGAACAACGAAGATAAACAGGGACTGATCTGAAGGGCATTTGGGTAGAGAGTGAGTTTGGGGGAGGAGCAGATAAGAAAGAAGTGAAATGACAAAAGAGAACGTTTAATAGTTTTGATTCTACTCACACCTCTCTACCACCCAGGACAGGGTCACAAGAGACATTCCACTTCTACCTTTACTACACTTGGCTTAAAGTTCCAGTCCTTGTGTTAGTCCCTGATGATATGCACAAGTGCTCTCAGAATGGCAGGTGGATTACTAGCACTGAGAACACCAGGTGCACAGTAAACCTGAAATTCCTGATCTCATTCCAGGCAGAAGAATCTGTCCTGAGACGGTGGAAGGGGAAGGATGAAGTAACCTGCAATTTTAGTGAGCATCACTGAAACATTTGTGCACACAGAAGAGAGCCAACTACTGCTATACCACTTCTCAGCACGTGAATCTCTTGCTGTGGCTTGATGTGGTAGTGGAATCACTACAAAGCATCTCTCTTTATCTAGAGACAAGATTGGGAATCAGGACGCAAACATTAACAATGAGCTTCCTACCTTGGAGCTTAGAACTCGTTTTTTTCTTTTGGTGACAAACAGGTTGGAAAACAAATATTTCCCTTCTTGCTAATGAGCAAAAAAGATTGGTGTAACTAATCTAACCCTAATGAAGCTGTAGGCAGAGAACTTTACAAAAATAAAGAATCCATTGTTCTACACTTATATCTTCTGCCAGTATTTCTAGGTGCCCCCAAGTATCTTTCTTCATTTGCATAAGAAATATTTGTGTAGGCATATCACTGTGCATCTCTATAATCAAGGATTTTGTTTTTGAAGTAGGCCTTGTGATTTAAAATATATTTTTCAATGCCATAGTATCAAAAATGTTCCTAGCATAAATATTTGTTGCTAGGTTAAGTAATGTTATAATTCTACCACTTACCATAGCAATAGGACCTTTCAGATTACCCAAACAATACAGCCAAAAGAATGATGCCTCATATATGTAAATTAATGAGAATTAAGTAAAATAAACCAACTGAATGATCAAATCAAATTATGTTTCCACAATGAATTTTATAATTTCATATCTTTTAATTTCATGAAAAATTATTTTGTGAAGTCATCTTCAACTTTCTGTTCTGCAGTTTAATGTAAAAGGACAACTAGAATTCTTTTAAGACTTAGAAGTTATGCTAGGCCTGGTGCTCAGGCCCGGAATCCTAGCATTTTGGGAGGCCAAGAGAGGAGCATGGCTTGAGGCAAAGAGTTTAGAACCAGTCTGGACAACATAGAAAGACCTCATCTCAAAAATTTAAAAATTAGCCATGAGTGATGGTATATACTTGTAGTCCCAGCTACTAGGGAGGTAAGTGGGTTGCTTGAGTCCAGAAACTTGAGATTACAGCAAGTTATGATTGTGCCACTGCACTCCAGCCTGGGTAACAGGGTGAGAGCCTGCCTTTAAAAAAAAAAAAGTTTCAGATAGTAAAGTTAAACTGTCAAGGTTCTATTGATTTGGCATAATCATATCTGGAATCATTTGGACGACTCTGACAAATTTAGTGTCTTCTTCTGTTTGGTAGTTGACTCTTCCAAGGCATATAATTGAACAAGTTTTTACCTGTTATCATTAGTGCTTATCCCAACTCAGAGTATGATTCAGTCTGTCTGTGCATGTAGAACAAGTTTTAGTTTCTTGTTAAGTAATCATCACACAGGGTACTTCTCACTGTGAATTGACAAAACATTTGCTGATCCAAAATAATGAAGATACCAGCAAGGGATGTTTCGAGTTCATCTCCTCATCCAGTTTTCACATTAAGAGTATCCTTTAGAACCCCCAGGACAGAACCCCACGGCCTGTTTTTTATAATAATACTTTATACTATCAAATTATCTTTCATCAAGGATCTCAAAGGGATTTCATAAACACTAATTTCACCTCTTCCTGAGGAGTGTAGAGATAATAATTCCAGAGGAACCCGGCAAAGGGATAGACAACAGTCCCAACCTGTTCCG
The DNA here is from genome assembly GCA_963573935.1 of Arctocebus calabarensis. Classification (NCBI taxonomy): domain Eukaryota; kingdom Metazoa; phylum Chordata; class Mammalia; order Primates; family Lorisidae; genus Arctocebus; species Arctocebus calabarensis. The sequence goes on from CAUYON010190596.1 coordinate 10,208, forward strand.
CCCTGGAGTGAATGGGAGGCTGAAAGTGAGGCTTCTCTGGGAGGGGCGGGCATAATGCCATCCAGGATTAAACACCATGTGAACTGTTGTCCGGACAGAGTTACAAAAGTTCTCTTTTATTTGGAATTTTATCAGGAACCCAAGAAAATTTGGGTGAATACACATCCCTTATAAAAACAAGAAAACTTCTTGAGTGGAAGGTACTATAAGACAACACTTTCTCATGCTGTGCATAGAGACAAAAGCCATGCGTGTTGCAGTGACTGTGATCACATCTCCAAGTGACAGTGATCCTAACCGAAACCTCCCAATGGCTTAGGCGTGTCCTTAGATTACAGTGACCAGAGTTCCAGGTGTGCCCAGTCACAGGCTCTATCTTCTGTCAGAACATAATTGTCATATCAGTTCCCATCACTCTCAAAAATGTTACAGATTGGGTTCGAATTTATAAGGCCACCTGAACCTACGTGCAGACTTCTACACTTACAGATCTTTCTTTAAAAGCAAGAAAATAACCATACTTGTTGACTAGAAAGTGCTGTGCTTCTCCTCTCCAAACCCTAAGTTTCTTGTAATGAATACAATAATGGCATTCCCTTCACGGTGCTGTTAGGAGGATTAAATACAGTGACGCGTGTAAAGTCGCCAATCCTCACTCCCCAGAAAGGGCTTGGAACACAGTAAGCTCTCAAAAAGTTCAAAGCTCCATCCCTTCATTTCTCTTTTTTCCTTCATCACACTGAAAGTCTACATGGATTGTTGCAAAGAAAAGTAGGAGAATTAAAGCATCGTCTTCACCTTATAGAGTCCTCTACACACAGTCCCAGGAAGCCTCTGGGACCTCATTCCTCCCTTTTGGAGGCTGTAAGATGAGAAAACAAGAGCTGGGTTCCTCTGACAAGTTGTCAGGTGTGTGATCATCTGCAGATGGTGGGAGCCCAACTACCAGATGGGGCCAAAACTTTCTGCTCAAATTAATTTCAATTAAACACAAAGGAGAACCTTCTAATTCAACTGTCTACGATGGAATGAGAGGCCTGACAAGGTACTGAGGTTTTTGCCATTGGCCAAGTCAATGGGTGCAGGAGATTTGCACTTCAGATGGGTGGTGAGCCTTGTACTAGGAATCTTCTTCCTTTTTTCTACCTCTGTATGTCCCTCATTTTGGTGCTGTACAATTCTGATATTTTTCAGGAAAACACACTTCAGATGTATTATGCCTTTCCTGAACTTCTAATGAACATTCATGAAAGGTATAATTTAGTCTTTCCGTTTTCAGATGATGTTATGGCCACTCTGTACGTTAATTCAAAGGGACCATGCACTATGCTCATTTTGACTGTTCCTCAATTCCTGTCTTCAAAGCAGTGGGTGCTGAACAAGAACTTGGCGACTAGAAAGGCAGACACATTCTTGTAGATTTTCTCATGCCTGTCAAAATACTAATTGGCACTATAGTATCATCACTTGTGGCCATGCAACATATTATTCATGTCCTCATATGATGTAAGAAATATGGCATTCAACAAAGTCTAAAAATGTGTTGGTCCTTTAATTATGACTCAAACTTTGACTTTTGAGACTGAAACTACAAGAGGCTGTGTCAACAAGGCTCACAGGAATAAAAAAAATCTTAATACAGCTAAAGATTATAGTAACGATTACACATGAATCCTGATCAACCACTCAAACATATAAATACATGAAAAACAATTGTAATTGTTGTTCAGAACATCAGACATCTTGGGAGATCCTTGTTACAGCTTTGAAAATATTCAGTATAATTAGGTCAATTACAAATCACAATTAAAATGGTGAAATGGTGGAAAACAGAATAAAAGTGACAGATTCTGGCAAGAATGTTGTTCATTTCAAATCAGTGAGAAGTTTTTGTTAAACTAATTTAATTAACCAATCGGTAAAATCTTTTTTTTTTTTTTGAGACAGAGTCTCATTGTGTTGCCCTCAGTAGAGTGCCGAAGCATCACAGCTCACAGCAACCTCAAACTCTCATGCTTAAAAGATTCTCTTGGGGTCTTGGTGTGCTCCACACCTTTTGGGGGCAAAACACGATTGTAGGAGGGAC
>CAUYON010190598.1:0-42512 GCA_963573935.1 Arctocebus calabarensis
TTTTTTCAGCTTGAATATTATTGGTATATATAAAGGCTACAGATTTATGGGTGTTGATTTTGTAGCCTGAGATGCTGCTGTATTCCTTGATCACTTCTAAAAGTTTTGTAGTAGAGTCCCTGGTGTTTTCCAAATATACAATCATGTCTTCTGCAAAGAGTGAAAGTTTAATCTCTTCTGATCCTATGTGGATACCCTTGATCGCCTTTTCTTCCCTAATTGCAATGGCTAAACCTTCCATTACTATGTTGAAGAGCAATGGAGACAATGGGCAACCTTGCCTAGTTCCTGATCTAAGTGGAAATGATTTCAATTTAACTCCATTCAATACCATATTGGCTGTGGATTTGCTATAGATGGCCTCTACTCATCTATCTTTTGATTTAGCTGACCCAGAGGACATGTATATCCTGATAACTATGTTACAGGAAATACAACTTTGGGGTTCTGAGCCTGGCTGCCCCTGTGATGTAACAGTCATGCTGTGCTGTGCTGTTGTTACCTTTAATGAAACGTACTCCTTGAAGATGATACTAATGAAATTCCACTGTGATGCTGGCTGACAGTCATCCAAATGCCCAACTTAGGAAAGGTTAAATTCCAGGGAGGAGCTGACGTTGGGTCCCACCATGCAGAAAGGGGGCCATGCTGGTTTTGTTCTATGTGCTATCTGAACACTTCACTCACTTCTCAGTTCTCTTCCCAACTCATAGACAACCATGTGCGAGAAACATTTTGGAGTCTTTGCCTTCTTTGACAGACTATAGCTGATGTTCACGTGTACTAGGAACAGCAGAGACTGTCTGAGAAGGCTGGAAAATGAATGCCCTGGCTGGACAATGCAGAGACAGAATATAACTACAGCAAATATAATTATTTAATTAAATTATAAAATTATGCAATAAACATCTCAAATTAAATGTAGCACAATCAGAAGGCCAAAGGAGCTTACTTTATCACATTTTTAAGGACCATTAGCGAAGTTATATTTTACAAGATTTCAACGTGAATCACTCCATTAAGTAGTAAATGCATGTGCCGTGCTTATTACCCACCAGCGCTGAGCACTGTGAAGGCGAATGCAGCCATCAAGCCAGCTCCTGCAGTCGAGGCCCATGGATTATGCACACACACGAAATGCTACAGTGAATCCACCCCAAACTGCCTTCAAACGGACGTGCACAGAAGTGCAAGGACACTGGCGGTGCAACTGATTTCATATGGTCATGGAGAGGGAAGACAAGCTGAGAAGTAGAGAAAAGAACAGGCAAATATCCACCCACTGGACAATGTGGAGAGATTATCCCAAGTGTGCTAAACTCTGGTTGCGGGTGGGAAGAAAGGGGGCAGCAGGCCCAGAGAGGAGTCGCTGTGAAGCACAGTGACCGGAGTGCACCTGCTCTACTCCAGGGAGCGTGAGAAGGTGGCTCGCTGTGAAGCACGGTGACCGGAGTGCACCTGCTCTATTCCAGGGAGAGTGAGAAGACCACTTTATCTGGAGCAAGTGATGAGATCAGAGAGAGGATGAAGATAAAGAGGGTGCCTTCCAGTCCACAAAGGATGGTGGCTTTCCATCTGCATGAGATGGCAGCCCCCAGGGCAGTGTGAGCAGGAGCCCTCTGACCACTGTATGGGGAACAGGCCAGGGGGGACAAGAACTGCACAGGGAGATGGTCAGGAGACGAGAGCAGTCATGGAGGCCGAAACACCAGGCACTCAGACCAGGCAGGTGCCAGTGAAGATGCTGAGACTTTGAATAGAGTTGGGGGGAAAACAGATTTATTGATAGCTGGAAAGTGAATTGACAGAAAAGGAGAAAACTCAAGTATTATTTAAACTGCTTTGGCCTGAGCAAGTTGATGAATGAACTTGTCATTAATAAAATGAGGAACTCAAAAATAAATAAATAAATAAATAAATAAATAAATAAAATGAGGAACTCTATAGAAAGGCATCCCTAGGGATTGGAGGGGAGAGAGGAACTCAACATGGACATGTTAATTTAAAGACATAAATTAGACATCCAAATCATGAACTCCAATAAGAAGTTGAATATATAGTTCTAGGGACAGACATGTGGGCATGATCAGTGTGTAAATGGTACAAAGGCCGGAGAGCAGAGGAGACTTCCAAATGGTAGGAAGGGCGGGCAAAGACCCCAGGCCCAGGCACTGATCCCTCTGGTGCGAAACCAGTGGCTTGATGCAGGGAAATGAGCCACTGAGGCTAAGATGGAACAGCCAGAGGTACAACAGTCAGGCCAGGAGAATGCATGTCCTAAATCCAGATGGAGAAGTCCTTCAAATACTGCTGACTGTTAAGTATGATGACAACTGAGGCTCCACGACTGGATTTAGCCACATGGTGGTGACTGGTGACTTGACAAGCAGAACTAAGGAATGACTGAGTGATCAGAGGAGGAAACCGAGGAAACAGAAAGACAGGGATTGAGGGTGACTAATACTGCCAAGTCCTTTTAAGTAGTTTTTCTGCAAAGGGGAGAGAAAGGGGATGTAGCTGGAGTGGTAAGTAGTGTGCACAGGTCAATCTCTTCCTAAGATGGAAGGCGTTCCTATGCTTACTAGAGAACACAGCAGCAAAAAGAAAAGAAAAATTGATGATACAAGAGGGAAAAGGTTAGGGTCAGGGCTTAGGTCATTGGCCTCAACCAGAACTAATCTGAGTGGCCACCAGTTGGGATGCTGTCACTGCCCAGCTTGGGCAGGAGCCTCACCTTCACGCCGCCACTGCAGCAAGGAGGTGGTCTGTCAGGAAAGGAGGAGTAGCAGTTCCCAGGAGGTACGTGGGCCTTGAGCTCTGACCAGGGTAAGTACTCCAATTCATATGTATTAAAAAGAAAATCTGAGCTATGCCACGTGACTTAGATCCCCCCATCTAATTCCTCAGCACTGAAAATGGAAGAGCTACTCACTGTTCTTAGATATTATTATAAGAAAATAAGGCATGGCATTTACGTCCCAGAATCTCTCAACCATCTTTCCAACCTTCACTTTTTTTCTCCTTTGGTTTAACCAACCATAGTTACTGCTCAGGCTTTAAATAAAAGCAAATGACCCTGATGTCTTTGAGGACTGGGACACTAAAAGAGACACAAACACACATGAAATCCACATGAAAAACTCCAGTGGATAAAGCATGAACTGATTAAGTTTGTAGCCCTCAGCTACAGGGGCCTCTCCAGGACTCTGATCTGGAGACCACGATGTCGGGAAACCAAATCCAAGTCCCAAGTAGGGACATCCAAAGATCCAAACACAGGGTCATTTTTATGCCCTCTGCAAACTTCTGCCAAGAACGATCTTACACAGTTTAATGGAGGGTGCGGTATCCTGCCATGCACATGGAAACCTTCAAATCCAAGCAATTAACCCCACACACATCTGCCCCGCTAATGGGTGTCTGGGAATAAACAACACACGTTCACCCTCCCCAGCCGGACTCAAACATGAAACTAAGCAAAGAAAATGGATTCTGAACTTCACCACACATCTGTGATTCACAAATATTTATAGTCGTCATAAAGCTGGCGACCTTTGGAGAGATAACATACTTGGCAGACACTCACCTAAACAAAAAAGGGGGCAAGCCCAAGTCCCAAATAGAAGAGAGCAGAGGCGGAGGCAAGATTTCCCAAGCTCCAGGACGCGAATGCCAAAGCCCTGTAACGTGGATAATGGAAGCAGACAGCTCTCCCGTCAGTGGACTCGGGGAAGCGCAGTAAAGTGCATGTGACAAGCAGATCAGGCCTGCACCGGCCTTTCTGGACGGCCTCACAGAGATTGTTCCGTCAGCCCGACCAGACAATGGGGCAGGAGTGAGGAGCGGAACCCACAGCTTTTGTACTTCTGACATTATCAAGATTGACAGGCTAAATCTCTCCCCCCATACGCTGCCACGCAGCATGTTGAAGCAAGTGTGGACCTTGTGTCAACAACACACACAGAAACGGACTGCAAATGTCACAAAATAAGATTCCTATCAGGGCAGTGGCCCAAAAGGGACACTGTCAGCAACTCAGCAAGCACTGTGCTGACCAAGGTCAGTCTCTTTGTCTCCAGAAACTCAGTCTAGTTTCAACCTGGTTACCTAAAATCATTCCCAAATCCATGTCCTCTCATTTTCCTTACTTTACAATCTAGGAATCATTCGAAAACAAGAAAAGATAGAGAACTGAGTCTTGGGGCAATCCATCCACAGCCAGGTTAACATGAATCTTGGAACAAGAGATCTAGATTCTATCTTGGGGGGACTTACACACTCATGAAAAGGTCATTGTATGCACATCACAACAAATTAATATTTTAGGTGAGTTCTCTAAACTCCACATGTGAATGTCAGCCTGCAATTATGTGATTTTCCCAGACTTAGCTGCGTCTCCCATCCCTACCACTCAACATTTGACGCAAACACCGAAAGGTAGGCCTGAGAAGGGCACAGAACAGAGCACTGTGATAACAAGTTAATGACGTTTAACAGGATGGGTTAACCTCCACCAAATTTAAGAAAACCTAAATTATAGCTGTTAAAAAGGTTCCAAGAGAACCAAGAGAAATGAATAATAAAACAATGACAGGATTTTAGTTATCTTGCTGTAAACCAAGTCTCTGCCTGTGGGAAGAAGTAATGGGCAGCCAGGATTTATGTCCCATTTATACAAATATTTTATTTGTCTGAATATCCTTATTAAATTAAAATTGGATATGGATTTTTATCAGTAAAAAAAGGAGCGAGGCAGACTAATACATTGAGAACAATTTGAAAGGCAATATCTATTTTTAAATATCTGCTCCCCCGAATTCGAAAGTCAAATATTTTAATAAGAAGAAAGTAAAGGAAAAAATTCTAAGTACTGATTAAAATAATTGTGAGAAAAAAAAAGAAATCTGAACACTAAAATAAACCTTTCCAGAAGGATGATGTTTAATAAACAAATTAAGAGAAAATACAATGACAAGAAAGAGTTAATAGCCTTAAAAATCAAGTCTTAAAATCTGGGTCTCAATAGCTAAACAGTTGCAAAATCGGGATAAATAATTCTCACATGTGTCTGGTCTCAGCCTCTTTCTCAGAGTCTCTCTCTTTCTCTCTCTCTCTTTTTCTTCCCCTCTTCCTCTCTCCCTCTCCCCTTCTCCCTCCCTCTTCTCAGGGTAACGACTAATTATCACTTGAAAAAAATTAATAAGGTAATGAATAAAAAATAACATATGAGAAAGAACGAATGTTATCAAATTGCCAAAAAGTGAATAATAATACTCAATGAAAATGAGGTTTTAGCAAAACAAACTTTCCAATATACTATCATGAAGTCAAAATACCGACACTGTTATAAAGCCAGCTGGCAGTCTCATCAAAAACTCTTTGGTTTCAGTTTTGAAACAGTAAATCAACCATAGCTATTCTGATCTAATGAATAAACTCTCAATTAAAAGAAGAGAACGCCTCATGACAACAACTGCTACTGTCTGGGAAACCTGTATTTCATGCACCAAATCTCTTCTCTTTCCAAGAGATGGATGAAACTGGGATTGCATAAAGCAGGAAAGTGGGATTGGAACCAGGTGTGTAAAATACATAACACTTCCTCTCATCATGCTAATTTTCATACAGTCTATATATGAAAAAAATCTATATATGTCCCACAAAAGAGCAGTAAATTGCATTACAGTGCCTTTCCATGATGAAATATTACATGTGCATTCAAATGAAGTTTATTTAGGTTTTACAGCAATATGAGGAAGCATGAATACTGTAACAAGTGAAAAAGCAGAATGCAGGGCGGTGCCTATGGCTCAGTGGGTAGGGCGCCAGTGCCATATACCAAGAGTGGCGGGTTCAAACCCGGCCCCAGCCAAACTGCAACAAAAAAATAGCCAAGCGTTCTGGCAGGCGCCTGTAGTCCCACCTACTCGGGAGGCTAAGGCCAGAGAATCACCTAAGGCCAAGATGTGGAGGTTGCTGTGAGCTGTAATGCCACAGCAGCACTCTACCAAGGGCAACGAAGTGAGACTCTGTCTCTACAAAAAAAAAAAAAAAGAAAGAAAAGAAAGAAAAGAAAAGAAAAAGCAGAATGCAAAATGTTATGTCTGGTATTATTACATAAATTACATATCAAGAATATAATATGCAAAGAAAAATACATTAAATGCTAACAATAGTTATTTAAGTGGAGGCATTACAGGTGATTTCCCCTTCTTTTACGTATTTTCAAGAATAAGCATTCAGTACATGAATTCATTTTTTCTTATTTTTTAAATTGCAAAAATAACGATGCTCCTGAAAATTTTAGTGAATGTGTGGCTGGTAAAATGCAAACACCCTCAACTCCAGAGACAATCTCTGTTCATGGTTTTGTACATCTTAACATATATGCTGGTAGGCTTTTTAACATACATGAAATTGTATAGAGAAATGTATGTCTATGTATTTTTAAAAAGAATGAGATTACATTAAATATATTGTTCGGTAATTTTCTTTTTTCAATTCATAAGGTACCACAGATAGCTTTCCATTACTTTTATAATAAGAATTTCCTTTTTATGTCATTGCCATGGGAGTGAAGAATGCTTTTCCACTGTGCACGGAATAGTACCTCAGGACCAATAGCTCCTGGAAGAGGTGTGTCCACAGCAGCCCTGCCGTGCCAGGCTCGGGGCTTGCTACAGCCAGGTAGGTGTTCCTGAGACCGAAGGATGCACAGAACAGCTGCCTGCTTCAGCTTCCCCAAGGAAACGTGTGTTAATTAGTGTTTAGATTTTCTTTGCCCATCTTGAGACGGTACAGTACAGACCCACCTAGGACTCAGGGTGTCAGAATTATCCTTTTTTAAGGAAGAAAATAAAATACAAGAAAAGAAAAACCATACCTCGTTTAGTGTATGTAAGCAAAGGGTATCATTATGTAGTCTCATAAATTATGTCAATCCTTTTCAAACTTTTGTCTTTGCTCAAAATAAAGAAGGTATATTTGACAACAGAATATTCTGTAGAACAAAAGAGTTGGGCCATTTGGGGTCAAATGATTCAACATAAGTGCTTATTTGCCCTAAGGTGTACAAGTAGTAGTTTGTATAAGGAGACAAACTAACTCTGTCACACTTAGCAGCTACAGTATATCAATCCTGAAGGAGGAAAAACTATCTGAGCTCACGTCATAAATGGGCCATGCCTTCTATTAACAAAGCTCACTGAAGGAATCAGGTCCTCCGTTGGGCAAAGCTTTAGTCTGGGCACCACAACTAATGCTGCTGGGGTCTATACACTGTGTGAACATCAAACAGACGTCATGAAAATCAATGACGAAATTCCAAGCATCCAGGCCAGTGGTTGCTAAGGGACCCACCCCTACTGGCCACTGAGACACACCCACACATGGCAGTCCAGGGATGTCCAGCCTGCAGCCCATGGGCACATGGAGATGAACTGAAGCCTTATCTGTGGTGTCTGAGATCACAAACATTATGCACCTCTTTTGTTGTTGTTGTTATTCATCAGCTTTCGTTAGTGTTTGTGCTTTTAATGTGTGACCCAAGACAACTCTCTTTCCAATGTACAACAGGAACAAACAAGAAAAGGCTACACACCCCTCCTTACACAAGAGGACCTTGGAGCATTCCAAGGATCATGTAGATCAGTCTTTAGCAAGATGCATCCTGCAGGCCAAACCCCACCTGCCACCTGTCTTGGTAAATAAAGTTTATTATAACACAAGCACACTCATTTGTTTACATATTGCAGCTTTCTTGCTGCAACAGCAGAGGTAAACTGATTTGATAGAGACTCTGTGGCCTGCAAATTCTAACATAGTCACTCCTTCACGCTTCTTAGAAACAGTTTACTATTTCCAGATTTACATTACTAAGTGAAAAACTAGTTTCTTAATAATAATTCTGAGTTTTCATGAAGAACCTGAGAATAGTGTATATCTTTTCTTATTCTAGGAAGGTATTCCTAGTTCTAAGAGGTAGTATTGTGCTTCAGTTAAGAAAATCGATTCAAGTCTGAGCTCTGCTTCCAACCACTTGGGAATCATGGGTGGATTTACGTAAGCTCTCTGTGGCTCAGTTTCCTCATCTATAAAGTAGGGATCATAGTAGTACCTACCTCAAAGAGTTATTATAGGGATTGAATATATATCACTCAGCACAGGGCCTATCTGTCACACAGTGAGAAATGACCTAGCTAAAACATGTCTTCTCATGTGACAATGGCCAAGCCAGTACAGGCTTCCTGTGGTCTTTCCTGGGCTTTCCAGCCCTCAGGTTCAGGAGGCAGAACTGGGTGGGTGGACAGAGCCCCACCAGGGCTGGGTGGACAGAACCCCACCAGGGCTGGGTGCAGCACTAGTTTAGTAACAATGTGAACCCGAATCTATGGCTGGAGAAAGACACAAAATGCAGACCCTGGGTGTCTTCTTTGGTGAAAGGCTCGGCAGAAGACCCTCCCATCTCAGCTGAGCTTTGCTGACTACGAAATTCCTTTAGCTCCCTTCCCAATAAAAGAAAAATGGAGGGCTGGGAACTCAAAAATCCCAGGGCTGGAACAGTCATCCATTATACTGAAAATATCTCTGGATTACCTATAATCACCAAGCACAAACATAAGCTGCCTGCAACAAGATAGTAATTTAGTTGGGGAGAAGAATAAGTTAGTGAAATAGGTTGTGTGTTTTCAGTGACGAGCGGATGTAACGAGACTCTGTCCCTCTCATTTTCTCAGTTCTTCATCCCTCCCTACCCGGTTCCTTTTCAACCCCTCTCTCTCTTCCAGTCCCTCCAAAAGCTGGCAACAGGTAGCACAGGAGAGGAAGATAACACCGCAGTCTGGGATGCCCCGAGATGCTTAAGGGTCAGGCAGAAGCAGCACAGCTCAGCCGGCCTTTAGGTGGGAGCAGAGCAGATGGGTGACTGTGTGTCCAGAGCCAGAGAAATCATGAAAATATGTGGAGGCCCGACCAGGAGGATCCCTTAGGGCAATAAAAGTTGTTTAGGGCTTACCCGGCAGGTGTGGGGCCTGCAGAAACCCCCCAACAACAAAGGAGATGACTGCAAATAACTCAGGGCAGAGCTGAGGTGGGACTGCAGGGGAGACAAAGCTAGCCCAGGGGCAACCACACGGGGTCTCCGGCTTCCTCCGTGGTGCTCCATGGAGTTAGCTCAGAGCAGTCTTACCTTCGTGAAGAGTTCTTAACACTTCTCTTTCTGGAAGCTTACTCATTCACTGCCATTTTTAGCAGCAGAAATAAGTAAAGCTCATAAGCTGTCAAAGTGTCTCAGTATATAATGTTTTTATTTCCTCTCTTCCTATATAGATGTCTCACTTACCACGGAACGAGGAGGCAGCGGCCCTGTTTCCTCAGTCATGAATCTCGCTTAGACGCCACGCCGCGTGGGCTCTCAAGCCCAGTTCTCATACACCAGTGCTTCATGAAGGAAAAAGAAGAGAGAAATCTTGTTAACCCATTTGGAAAGAGGATGGGCTCATTGCTCGTCAGTTGTAGAAAGTTTCAGTTATTCCCTGAAGAACCAGGGAAAGCTGTGTTAGCACTGCCAGGCTCAGAGCAGAGTAATGCAGGACAGCTCGGGAATCACAAATCTGCAAGCTCTATCTCAGGACCACATACACCTGCCTTCCTCAGAAAAAGAGGAATTAAAACCTCAAACGCTATTAACAAAGGAAAACAACTCTCGGGAGAATCCAAAAATAGATTATTTTAAACCCACCAGAATCACTTTACACACCCTGAAACTCAAATTCAGGCAGATTGTGTGAATATACCCTTTTGATGAGAGCCCTTTCGTTTCATTTTTTGGAATGCAGAATCCCATCAGGGATACATTTCAAAAACAGGAGAAAAAGGGCAGTAGGGGTGGAATAAACTACACCAGAAATCTGAGTTTGGATTTTTATTTGCATGTGAATTTATTAGGTCTAGTACAATTGTCAGAATTTATGGGAAAAAGAATTCACTTTGCCAAAACCACATAAACCTGTCCCATCTCCTCATTCAATTTTAAATATAACAATTCCAAAATCTTGATGCTATCAGAGGATAGAAACACATATGCTGGAACTTGAAAACACAGGTAACGTTCTGTGTCATCCGCCCCCGGAATGTGGCCATTGTCAGTGAAGGGCGCCTGTGACTTCAAACACCGCAGTTCAGTGCTCCTGCTTGTTCATCTAGTCCCTTTCCTTCTTCCCTTCCCACTCTGCTCCTCTGGCTGCTGTGAATCTGAAACGCCCTGATGTTCTACATCCCCACCCCTGCTCTCAGGGAGCATCAAGAACAAGGACCAGAAAATGGGAAGAACTTCCCAGAACATTCCAGCTCTTCCGCTCGGCAATGATCCCCATAGGATTCACTTCAGTAATGATCTGAGGACCATCTGCCTGCAGAAAATAAACTAAATTCCAGCAGCTAAAAATGCATGAAATTTTCTGTCTGCCCTATTGGAAGTCCCGGGGCCCAGGGAGTAGCAAGAAGGTGAGGCTGCCTCTGTGAGGTATCCCACCTACAGAAAGAGCCATTGGTGGGTCCCTGAGAAGCAAGGGGCCACCCGAGGCGCCCCACTTGGAAGCGCCCACCGCGGAGCACAGGTGCGCCCAGGCTGTGTGCATCATTGCCGATTCTCCCATCCCAGCTGAGTCTTTGGAAGTTCATGACATCATCCTTTGGAAAGGGAGAGGTACAGATGCAAATCCTTGAGGCCAAATTAGGAGCCAGGGAACTACATTCAGGCTGAGCAATGTTCCTAAGAGCGGCCAGTTTCTTTTTCACAAAACTCGTAACAGATCGTTCTTGGACATGGCAACATGATGTGTGAGTTGAGGGGGGAGAGAGGGAGGGTAACTGGTGGGACCACACCTATGGTGCATTTTATAAGGGTACTTGGTAAATCTACTAACTGAAGAATATAAATGTCTCAACATAGTAACTAAGAAAATGCAGTGAAGGCTATGTTAACCAGTTTCATGAAAGTATTTCAAATTGTATATAAAACCAGCATATTAGACCCCATAATTGCATTAATGTACACAGCTATTATTTAATTAAAATGAAAAAAAAAAAAACACTTCTTTCCTTCATGGTAGTTTCAAATACATGAGGTAGTTTCCTCTCTTGAGCCCTGAAATCTGCTTTATAACCATTATTACTAAAATTTCCTGGTCCTTTTTAGGTCTCTGTTGAAATTTAGAGAATGAAGTTGGACAGAACCTCTAGTTGATGCCACGAATACCTGGATATGTCTAGGAACCCCCACGTGTCACAGTTAAATTAAAATCAGGACTGACAGGTCTTCTAGCCTAGTGAGGCCACCAATTAGTTGAAACAGCCGCCCAGATGGACATCCAAGCCGCACCTGCAGAACACGGCCGGTCTCGCGCCTGGCAGAGGAGACAGGTGCCAAAAAAGAACCCTCAGAGTTCAAGGTCGGGGCAACCAGAGAGCACAGCCCGCAGGAGGGAGCATCCCTGCCCAGTGCAGCCGGACAGTGGGACAGTACCAGCCCGACCCCCAGCCTTCCAATCCCAGCCCCTCCCTTCTGAAAAGGCAGCACTCACTGGGGACAGCTCATGTGCTGGGGGGAGGAACACAGCTTTCTAGAATTTGACATCTAAATAAGAAAGCAATCCCAGCAGCAGGGTTCGGGGCATCCTAAAGGGTCTTGACCGTGCCTGTGTTTACATCAACAGTCCAAAAAATTGATTTTTTTACCAGCCTACACCTGACGGCCAAGTGAACTACACTAGGACCTTCTACTCCTGAGAGTCAGCCCTGCCTAAGTAGGAGCTCTGCCGTCTTCAGGAAGACAGGCCCTTCCAGGGGACGTCCCTGTGTGCCCAGGAGCAGACCCAGGGGCAGAAATCACAGCCACAAGGTAGATGCTTTGAGGTACAGGAAGCCCAAAAAACAGAAGAGGACTCCTGCAGGCCCAGAGCTGGACTCTCCTGTCCTGCCTCCGTGAGGTCATAAATTAGCTGCTATTGAAATCACAAATCACTGCCCCATTTCCTAGAAAACTGTGAAGTCATAGGGAAAGAAACTGCAAAGCCCCAGAGGCTCACTCCAGCCTGGAAGTTGGAATATTTTAAAGCAGACGTTTAACTATCCATTTAATAAGTAACTGCTTATGTTTTATTAATATAAAAATTTCCCTGTTTGACCCAATTCCATATTAACCTTATTCTTCTCTCTTTTAGCTTAGCATTAACCTTGTACAAACAACCTCCCAAATCTCTGCTGTCATAATTCTCAGAGTTCGGCTCCAGAAGAACTGCCACCATGAACATATTTACAGCAGCTGCCAAAAAAATGTACACCTCTTTCAAGAAACGTCCTTCGTATGTATGGAACTATCACTATGACATTTCTGACTTGCAAACAATACACTTTTCCCAGAAGTTTTACTCTGAAGTCACTTTCATGGGACATTCAACTTATCTCTAAATAGAAACTATGAAGGAAGATTAAATCATCAATTAAAACTTATTTAGTGCCCTTCCGTGCATGATTTTCTGCTAAAATCTGCAATTTCTGGAGGCCCCAAATGAAGTGATCTGTGGATTTGAATATTCTTGCAGAGATCACAGGCCACTTGAAGGGGAGTCTTTACCCACAGATACAGGCAAGAAGTTAACATGTCAGGCTGGCCTTCAGGGTCAACCTGGAAACTGTCCACAAGGAACATACATTGGGAATGAAATGACATGAATGAGACCACCCGGCATTATATGGTTTAGTGGAGTAAGGGAAAGAAACCCCACTAGATGTAGGGTGAAGACACCTGTAAGCTATTGGGCCAGGGTTTTCCAGTGGCCACGGAGTTTCACAGCCAGACCTCTATCTCACCACCAGTCTGTCCCTTAACCTATACGCACAGCACACCCTCGTGACCACACTTGCTGGGTGCTTACAAGACAAACAAGAACCAAGTAAACTCTCAGGAGCTCGTACAGAACAGTGTGTGATGTTTCTGCTACATAGTTTAGTAAATAGTTTGAAACTGGAGGGAAGCAAGGTTACTTCCAAGCAAAAGAGTCAGGGGCATGTATCAGAATGCCTGCTCACGAGGCCTCTCCCAGGAAGGCCAAGGGCCTGGGAGGCTGGAAGAGCCACTCCCGGCAGCTGAGAGATGATACGCAGACTGGGGAACACGAAAAAGAGCTGAGACTTCACCCAAAGGCAGAAAGAGGTGCCGAAGGTTCAGTAGGACATCAGGATGAGCGGGGTGCTCAGGGGATCCATAGGGCAGCTCTGCAGGGGATGCATAAGACAAGGAGAGAAAGTGGGCAAGAAGCTGTCACCAGGGAACTCTAAATTCCAAGGAGATGCGCAGTAAAGGACTAACATCATCCATCCCAAGGAAAGGACAGCCCCGTTGCTGGTGGTCACCTCTACGCCCCAGTCTCTGAAGGTCACCTCTAAGCCCTTGGGATGTCCTGCCTGATGAAAGTCTGTTTTTCTGGAGCTGTGGGCCATAAAGATAGTCTATGGGAGCAAGGTGGTTTGTGGCTGTCACTTCCAACAGTTTCTGTCAGTCCCTGAATCAACATTGGACATGCCGGGTAAGAACGGTGGGGTCTGCACACCACAGGCAGCTCACGTGAGCTGGGAGGTCATCCACAGACATTCAAGAACAGAAGTGTGACTGCAGAACAAAGACATCGAAGCACAAGTGCAAGGTGGGGAAGAAAGAATGTGAGAAAAGGAAGAGGCGGGCAGGAATACACGGAATACACCTGCGGCAGCCTAGAGAGACGGGTGGATACTCGAAACATACAGCCTTTAAAACATAGGACATGCTTTACCATTATGAAATATACCTTAATTGTTTCACTTTGTTTTAATATATTTTATGTCTATTTGAGGTTTACAGAATGTTGTCATAGGATACACATAGATAGTAAAATGGTTACTAGAGTGACACAAAATAGCATATTTATCATGTCACAAAATTACTTTTTTGTGTGACAAGAACAACCAAAATCTACTTACTTAACTCAAATCTTGTATGATTGTCATTAGAGTTCTCACGTGTGCATTACAGCTCTTAGAAGGACATAAGCAGGTGACCGCAGGCAGGCGGGGCTCAGGGCAGGGGACCGAGGGCAGCTCCAGGCTCTTCATTCCCCCGAAGAACCTCACCTGCCACCAGCCCCCATACCCCTGAGCAGATATTCCAGAATGCAGTTTGAGAAGGAAAAGCAAAATGCGTGGAAAGCTTGAGGCGATGAAGAAGGACCACGGTGCTGGAGGAGTGCTGGCTGGGGTCAGGGGCTGTCCGCAGAGCGAGCTCATGTGGACTCCCAAATACCACACTGTTGACCACTTTACATTCAAGAAAGGGTCAGCACTTCTGTGAAAGACAAACTTTTGGGTTTTTTTTAAAGCTAGATCTTTGGATTTGTTCAACATCATTACCTGAACCTTGAACACCGCTTGACACTGTGAGGTTTAGATGCTGACAGCCGACTTAGGAAGGATGAAATGCAGTGGGCCCAAGTCTTAAAGAATAAAAATTCCTTATGTTTTTTTCTTCTCAAAGGTGTCCCGCACTTCTAGGTTTTCTAGCCTGTGGGATTTGAGCAGGATGCCAGCCAAGCTCAGTACTGACAAACAGCATCTGGGTGAAGTGGTGTTTCCCCAGGGACAAGATCCGTGCAAACAGCTATGGCTGCAGAAAGTTAGACATCTCACACAAAAAAATGTGTGATACAGCAAGTATGCAAGGTGGGAAAAAACATTTAAAACCAGATCTCAAGAGTTGTAACAACACAATAATGTCATAACCCCAAAAGCAAATAAACATTTTGCCTTACTTTCCACATCATTAAGAATTTCTTTGATAATAATCTCACATCCCTTAAAAAAAAAAAAAAATCAGGTCTTGATATTTCCTTTCCTTAAATCTCTGGCTCTCTTAGGACCAAAGGAACACCTGCACACCAGTCCCAAAGATGGCCAAGTCCTCATGGACAACACGTCCCTCATGAAGACTTTACAAGGACTTCACACCTGGGTCACTTACTGGTGCAAACAGCTGGCTCTGAGATAGTCAGGGACAAATCCTACTTCCCTGTGCAGAAGAGTAGGTGCTTCTAAAAGTTGTATTCAAAAAGTAAGACCCATATGGAAGAGAAATCAGCCTCCCAAGAGGAGCCCCCATGTCCAAATTGGGTCTCCCATCCTTCTTTCCACCAGGTATTAGTCACTGTGAAATGTGATGATCGAGAAACATTAAAGACAGGAGACCAAAGGACAAGGGAATTCCTCTTCTCAAAGTGTTAACTGATCTACCAACTTTGGGAAGGAAGAAATCCAGTTGTTTTCCATTTAGTCCTCACGCAGATTGTCCTCCAGTGGACACTTAAAGCTCGTCAGAATTGCTGACCCCGAGACCAGTATATTGCCCCCAAGACTGAACAGGGCTAGAGGGAACTACTCGCTGTTCCATTATTCCCACGGGAGACAATGACGGGTCTGAGCTGCAAAGAGGCCTGGGAGGCTGAGAAGAAAGAGGCAGAACGACTTCGTCATTAAAGCAAATAGGTTGCCAAAAACTATGGAACTGCTTAAAATGAGCAATTCCCAAAATCCGCTCCCCAAGTTCTCAGAATAGTGAATACTTTCTTATTTCGGCCACTGTGAGCCAAATCTTCAAATGGCAAGCTTGCTTTTCATGCAGGCTATTTCGAAGAGCTTGCACAAGTGGTTAATTTGCATGGACAATTGGCCTCTCAGCTTTCATTTTGACAGCTAAATCGATCCATCCTTTGCAGACAACAATCTCAGTCCCCAGAGAGAGAAGGGTGTCTGAGGCCCTTTGGAAAATGTGGTCTCTCAATTCTTATTCATCCAGGATAATGCTTGTAACAAGACTTACCCTGTAAGCAGTTGTTTGCCCACACAAAGGAGATTCAAAGTTTAACTCTAGATATAAATTCAAGAATTAATTCTAAAATCAAGATTTAACGCTAAAAAAAATTATTTAACTACCATTGTTACTTAATATTCTCTGTTAAAGCAAAAAGGAAGGGTCTCAGTTACTATATGACAAGAGGGACGCGTCTGCCTCGTATTAAAACAATTGGGACAGCCTTAGAATAGGGCTGAGCTGAGGCCGACAGGTCTGTTACAGGAGTGTCAAGAAGGAGTGGGATTATTTATCCCTGAAAAATGTGCTGACTGTGACATTCACAATGAATTGATAATGAAATAGCAACTGGTTAAGTCATTCAGAAAAAAATATTTTCTTAAAAATAGAATAAGTAG
Organism: Arctocebus calabarensis; assembly: GCA_963573935.1. Taxonomy (NCBI): domain Eukaryota; kingdom Metazoa; phylum Chordata; class Mammalia; order Primates; family Lorisidae; genus Arctocebus; species Arctocebus calabarensis. Next base: position 16,294 of record CAUYON010190598.1, read on the forward strand.
AATTTTTTAGAACTTCCTAGCTAAAAATTCAGTAAAGAGAAATGAAAACATGCTCCCCAGCCACCCAGTAAGGGGAAGAAGGTTAGTACAAGCTCGGGCATATTGCACCATGTCGGTTCTGAACTATCTGTGCTTTTATTTATTTTATGTGCCTAAAACCCTGATGTTTCTGTTTTTACATATAACACAATGATTTGGGCCAGGAAAATTACATTTTGCCTTAAAAGACAGGCTATGGTGTTGCATGCTGGCTTACATCTAGAAAATGTGCTAAAGTCATTTCAAAATGTTCCTCTCTCTGAAGATTTGAAAAACATTAAGACTGAAATCCGTTCCAATGACCTGTTGGAGCTCATGTCATCAGAGGAGGGCACCAAGGCCTGCAGAAGAAAAAGGCATCTAATTTTCACATCCCTGCTTGGAGGCAACTTGCTTGGGAAGCTTGGGAATGAGTCAGCCACCGAAACGTGCGTCTCGTGTTTGACAGAGGAATTAACACTCTATGAATCCCTGAGTGTGTTGCATAATCCCAAAATCTAATTCTATTCTATTTGTCATCCTTTCAATGTAAATTAGTGATAAAAATAGGAAAAATAAGCTACTATGCCACAGACCAGATGGTGTCTTACCTTCCCATAAACCCTGCTGTGTTTAGAGTGTTTACTCAAGGGAGGAATAAGAAGACATTTTTTACATGTGGCAATGACTCATGTCACCCATTTCAGCACAAACTGTACTGAAACCTCGTCCTCATGAAGACGCTGCATATCCCCACTAATGTGTAAAGTCACCCATGTCAGCTGCCTCTGATTAGTCACGATGTCACCCTGCCCACTGTGCAGCCTCCATCCAGAAGCCCATCTGATCCAGTCCCCTCACACACCCCAAACGGAGCCAGAAGGCTGGGTACGTCCTCGTGTGACACTGCAGGGGAAACAGAAACTCCTCCATGGGAGTTATGATGCTTCCTCCAGTTTTTGGTCAACATGCACCCTTAAAACTTCAGCCCAGAGCTCAAGTGCCTGGCCCTTTGTTCCTCTCCCTGAACTTGTTGAGCTACAAGGCAAATGTAAATATCAGACTTGGAAGAGGAACCATGAGTAATCTCAGGAAATTTCTGAGTCCACTCATTCATGAAGGAGCCACAGGCAATGCCTAATGATCACAGTCAATAACAGTCACTCTGCGGAACTAAATGGGAGGCAGACAGGACCAGCCTGGCATGCAGACCCTGTTTTACTAATGGTGCTTCATTATTTTCCTCTGAAAGTGCTCAGGGCAGCGCCTGGCCAATGGGAACCCCCAGCGAGGGCTGGCCGGCCCCTCATCCAACCCCAATAGTGTGGTTGGGTTGATGTTTTCTCTTCATGAGCCATCAAGGCAACTCCCCGCTCCTTTCCAGAATGAGCAGTATTAAGCTGACCACTGATGTTGGTTAGTTTTTTGTCTTTTGATTGAATGCCACGAGACAGTAATTCCCCCACCTTCAGGTACCTATTAAGTTTGTTTATGAATCAAAATCCCTAAGTCTGTGTGTCATGACTTTCAATGACATCTTATTGGCGGGGTGTCATCACTGAAGCCGTCAATCCCAATGGCCCTTCCTGCCAGCTCTCGGGAACCCTCACCCCGTGGCCCAGCAGCACAGCTGCCTCTCCTCTGTGACGCCACCTTCTTGTCTATTCTCTCCGGTCACACTCTGCTGTTTACTTGTCTGACTCCCCGTCAAGGGCAGGCACCTGTCCCAACCAATCCTGAATCCCTGAGGACAGGCCTAAGTAACTGAGCATATTTGAGAATGACAATTTGATGAAAATTCTCATCTTTACCTCAGGGTGTGTGTGCACAGTGACAGACCAGGGCTATCTCATCCCTAACTTCAGCCTCTGGACGTTCTCTTCCAACTTGATGTCATCTCATCTGATCCTAGCTCTGATGTTCTGACATCAGTGAAAATTACCAAGAACTACAGGGAAAGTTAGCCTGGGTGGGTCCTAGAGATTGTCCAGTCCTCATGCAGGTCTAGAAGCCGCCCCTCCCACAGCAGGTGACTAGGAAACGGTGGCTGACAGTGCAGATGGCAGCCACTTATAAGGGGGGAAGAAAAATCACAGTTTCCTGCCCGGGAGCTCAAGGCCTCCCTTAGCCCCATCTTGGCTCAAAATAAAATCCTGTTTCCACCCCTCCTTAGAAGGTCTGCAAGTCTCTGGAGAAGCTTTTTGTGGTTTTCACACAGGGGTTACCCCTCCCCCATAGTCCTTGTTCTTGGCTGGTCACCCTCTTCACACTCACAAAATCCCAACTGTGCACAGACAACCCTGGCCAAATGTCCCACGGTTTCCCTCCCCTGTTCTTGTTCATTACACTGACTCACCTCTACCTGGACCCTCTACCCAGTCCCTTGGGGAAGATGCCTCCACTGCCGTGGAGAGCCACTCTCTTCTCCAGAGATGTCTCCAGGGGACAGGAAGCGTTCACACTATCAAGTGGGAAGAAGGCCGACCCAGTGTCCGCCAGGGACCGGAGAGGAAAACGGGTTACCCTGAGTAATACCTAGGTCACTGCAGAAGTTCGGGGACAGACCGTGTTATGGTCCATTATTTCACCTCCATGAGACAGTGGACAGCGGCCTTTCTGACGCACCCGTGCGAGTTCCAGCTTTCTCAGCTTGTCAGTATTGCTGGGCGGCTTCATTAGTTTCAATCCTTGTGCATTTTGCTTCTGACTTCTGTGTCTCTCAAATTTGTCATAAGAACCCACATGTAAGGATTATCTTTGTGAACTGCTTGCTTTTACTGTTACTATCTTAAGTAAACCTACTTTTCACAGATATCTGGCCACTTCCAAAGTAAAAATTAATTCAGCACTGAATTAATAATGTTCAGTCCAACCAGAGTATTTACCATTTCGGTCACTGATTAAAACAGAGTCTTCCTTCTCCCTTCCTGGGCTTCTGTTCCCCTCCTGTAATCTCAGGCGTCAGGCACCTTCAGACACCCAGGGCCCTGAGACCCTTTGGCGCTGGGCTGGCTGCCTGTCCCTCCCACACCCTCCCCTGGGAGCCTCAGTCCTGTCTCCCCACTTAGCCACAGAAGAAGGAAAAGTTGGAGGGATCTCCCTTCTTCTGCCCAGTTTTCTATTTTTCACAAGACTTTAGAAAACATGAATGTGCTCTGGTTAAAATCAAACTGGAATAATAGAACTATCTGCCACATCAAAAAACACTTGAAAGGATTTTAGTGAATTCAGCACCCGAAAGTGAATATATTCTTGGTGGCATTTCGTGCTTGACTTCAAAATGTGAATTTTAATTTCAACTTTATTCTGAGTTTTACTTGGTTAGTTCACAGCTAGAATTCTCATCAACTGCTTCCCAGGTCTACAGCAGCAAGGGTGTGCCACGCCAGGAACAAGCCTAACGGCCGAATCCAGGCTTTAAAGAGGTGTGTTTAACTCTCCAGATGACAAAAGAGTGATGCAGAAATAAAGTCAACCTACAGCAGTGCCCATCCCTGATTTGGGAATGGTTTTTTCAAACTCTACAGTCTGAAGCTTTAAATCTAAGGAGCTCTTGTCCCATTAAGCATCTCATCCGTAAACTCTCTCAGACTAGCAGCCATCTAGCCCCACTCAGCAGAGGGCTGATATAAAACCTGTCTCTCTCTCCTCTCCTGCTCTATCAAAGAAACTGTCTGATCATGAGCTGTCCTATCAGCATGGCAGTCTCTGCAAACGCTGGGGAAATTGAACAACAAGCACAACCTCGTTCAAACGGGAAGCTGACAGCGCTGTGAGGCCAGGCACAAACGTCTTACCCTCTTTGCTGTTGGCTTCTTCCCTTAGCACAGATTGCACTGGACTAAGGGACATGCTATTCATTATTTACTGACAATTGCACAAGTCATGCCCCATGTCTAAATGTTGTAAAAGAGCTATAGTCAGAAAAGGGGCATGAAATTTTTTTGACAACTACTTATCTCAAAGACTCCTAAGGTAAGCCACCAAACCACAACTTGATGCAATAAAATGATGTTTTTACCGCCATTGTCTGAGAAAAAAAAAAAAAAACCTACCACATACCCCCTTCAAATTAGGTCTCTCCAATATCCATATTGTGGAGTACATGGGGTTCTTTTACCAGAAACTAAAAAGATCCAAATTGATCCTCACTTCCCGGAAATAAAGAGGGCGGTGAGAAATGGCCCGGTTTCCTGATTTCTCTCTGCTGTGAACTGGGGGAAATACCAGCTTCCCCATCATCTTTCTTCCTTTGGCCAAGGATTGCAGACGGCACCAGTCCTCAGCAGACAAGGCACGTCCACCTAACAAAGTGTGAACAGCAAGTAAGACAACAGTCTGTCTGTGCCACCCAGGAGCGGAGGAAATAACAAATAATCATGAAGGAGGTCTGAATCATGAAACGTTTTTAGCTCCGTCCCAATCCACTCACATGATAAACTCCGATGTGGAAACAGACTCTCCCCTTCACACCCTTCCTTCACCTTCTCCACCATATTTCTTCCATTGTCCAGCTCTACCGCTCAGGATGGGCCCTACTGTGTCTCCTAATGCTGTGACAGATCTTTACAGAGAGGAAGAACAGAGAAGGGACAGTGACGTGTGCTTTATTCCCAGGTGACACCCATTCCAAAGCTGTCACTGCTCAGATAACATCTTCATTCTAGCTGCAGTCGAAGCAGGGGTCCCCTTCTCCTCCATCCCAATTTTCTTTGACAGACACCTGGCTGTCAGGAAGTGACTTGCTACCCAGAGCAAGGTGTGCACAGGCGGCCAAAGCTGTCCTGGCCTGGTCAACAGAAGTCACCGCCCAACTGCCCGGGGAGTCACAGCCAGCATTCCCTGGCGCTTGGCAGCAGTCCACGCTCTCCCACGCACAGTGCGGCCCCCTCAGATATCCCAAGCCTGTCCCTGACTGCTCCCACCAGGGCACAGAGGCTGCCATTGTGTTTTGGAAAGAAGTTTCAAGGCCACGTTAAGATAAAACTCATGGTGACTCTCACAAATAGGGTTTAACCTAGACCAAACAAAATTTTCTTTTAAACTTCCAGCTACATTCTCCCCAAACAAAACAAACAAACAAACAAAATTGAAAAGCAGTGTGAAAGCAAAGTAGCAGCAATCCTGGTTTCCTTATCCACTTTGCTGTCCTCGTTTCTCTACCCAGTGCCATTTATTATGAAAGCTCCAAAATCACTGTTCTCTTCCAGGTCGCTGGGGAAGCAGTGAAGTCTGGGGACAATAGTGCCACCAGAACAGTCAGGAAAGCTCATTGTAAGGCTCCCAGAGAGGTCAGATTCATTATTGGGGAAAAAGACAGTCCAGAGAGCCCTGCAGAGGGGTGGTCAGTGAGAGGTCATCAACCCCTCCAGGGTGCCCACCAACGATGAGTCACCAGGAAACTTACTGAAACGGGCTGGAAGTCCTGCCTCATTATTCTATGTCCAAACACTGCTTTACACGGAGGGATTCACAGTATAAAAGGAATCGGATAAAGCTGGACATTATTTCTTCTGTGTGCTCATTGAGAATCACAAAAGAAAAAGAAAAGACAGTTGGTCCTCATTACCCCCAGATGCCATATTGGCAAATTCACCCACTAGCTAAAGGGCATTTGAAACCTCAAAACCGAGACTTCCCAGTCCCTCGTGGCCAAACATGTGCAGACCAGTGGAAATGTGAGCCTCCCGGCACGTCCACTCAGCTCTCCTACTGTAAACGAGTGCCACGTGGTCTATTTACTGCCACATATTTGCACTTCCGTGCTTTTGGGTGGTGACTTCTCTGTTTAAAATGGCTCCACGCGGAGGGCTGGAGTGCTGTCCGCTGTTTCCAAGTGCAGGGAGGCTTTGATGCTTCTCCTGGGGAGAGGCGTGTGTTAGATGTGCTTTCAGGCATCCGTGACAGTGCTACTGACCATAGTTCAATGCTAGCAAACCAACGTACATATGGAATGAGGTGCTTTTCACAAAAACTCACATAAAACAAAGTTTCACAGAGCACCGTGCCACCTGCTTGAGAGCTGAGGTGGCCAACCTGCTTTCCTCTATGCCACAAATTAAAAGTGTAAGAGTTGCCTTGGGCCACATAGTAAATACCACAGACACTAACAAAGGAACAGCAAAAACAAAAAAGAATGCCATCGATGCAGAGTGCCCCTTTGATGCAGTCTCCTCAGCATGTGGCACCTGGGTCGCAAGTTGGGCACCCCTGCTCTAGAGAAGAAGGAGAACAGATTAAAATAGTCAAGTACATTTGCACCAGGCATACCTTCACAGGGTTCCTGGCTCAACATGGGGACATCAGGGCCAACCTGAAGGACAATAGGCAAGCAGAGTGAGGGTTACTCAGCAGAGGAACCAGCTCCACAGAGGGACGTCTGGGGTCAGCCAATAGGAACTGGAAAGATGCAAGCTACCGAGTTACTCCTGACAGCAAATGCCTGGCCGTGCACATAACTCATCCCGCTAACTGCAAGCGGGGAGCCCCTGGTGCCTCACTGTCTGGCACTAACCACTATGGGCAGAGACCTTTCTAAAGTCCCCCTGGAGTGAAAATTAGACCCCTCAGAAACAGATAGCTGGACAATTAATGGGTATCAGGGCTACAGGCTGGTGGCCAAGGTCAGTCGCTGATTGGCGGCTCTCGCTTGGGCTCCCAGACCCATGACTGCTCTCACTCTGTAATGGGAACCAGATTCCCGTCTTCTCATCAGGCAGTGATCTTTGCTCTCCAGCCCCAAGGGATGGTTACAACCTGAAGAGCAGGCTGCACGCAGTCTAAGTGCCTTGTTACACTTGTGCTAATATATTCCTGATGACCCAGGCTAACTGACCCAGGCTATTAACTTGAACCTCAAATGCCAGCACACTCAGTAGTGGCCCCTTTGATGAAGTCTCATCGGTTACATTTGAATTGCAAAAGGTTTTCTTGCTATAGAACATGTAAAGAAGAAAAAAGTTAAACTGTACAGTAGAACCAGTACTGGTTTATTTTATTTTATTATTTTTTTTTTTCAGTCCAGGAAGGTATCTTAATTGAGTCACTTTTAATACTCCTCTGAGATCTTTAACATTGGGAGAAAAAAAAAAAGCAAGATAATTGTTAAATGTCATGGAGTAAGGTCCAAAGCCCTTGCTCTGTCGCTCCTGACAACCTTAAGCTCTTCTCAACTTGCAGTGTCTCCTGCTGAATTATAATCTTAAGAACTATAACCACTGCCCTTCGGAATGGAATTGCCTCCCTTCTAGATCACTCTCCTCCCTTTATGATGAAAGAAAAATATTGAGTCTCTCGCCACCTCCACGTCCATATTGTCAGTTGTCAAAAGAAAGTGAACAAAACTAAAAGAACCAGTTCATCCTCAGTTAAGAAGGCGCACTAATGAAGAATTGCACATACTATCTTCCAAATTCAAGAAACAGCAGTTTCTGTCATGATCACAAAAATGTAAGTTGGTGGGCTGTGTAAATGCATTCATAAAGAAAATCAGATGGATGAGTGAAAAACCAAACTCAACAGTGAAAAGCGGATTCTGTCTCTCATATCATCATTCCAGCACATCAGACTGGCCGTCCCTGAGGCTGAGGTCGTGAACTAACCACACCTCTCTCAGTGTTTCCCAGGTAGCTGATATAGTGCAGTTTATATCTGGAGAAAGCATTGACACTTGGAAGCAGTGTGCCCGTATGAATGAGCCAGAACAGATAAGGGTTTCAAACTGGAATCAAGTGGTCCGATAGTAAGAAATTGTGATTGTTATTTTTTTTCAATGACTTTGCCATTTAGCTTCTTAGCCAAATGTGATTCTGAAAATTCCCCAATTGCTCAGAATATTTGATGTGTAAATAAGGATGTGTGTGCAAAAAAGTAACCTGGGCTCTCTAAAGAGATCCAGTGACAACATGAAAAGAAGGCTTCAGCCCTATTGAAATTTTGAACTGAAAACCAGAAAAATGGTTGAGATTTGACTAAAACTTATGGAAGACCCTTCCTTACAGGAAGCAGGCGACAAGTTATCTGAGAGCTTCCAAAGCCTCCCTTCCATCAAGAAGAGAAAGTGATCAACAGAATTTTAGGACCTTGCAGACAAGGGGTGTAAAAAGAACCAAGTCTGTGACAATGACCACAGGGCCAGCTCTTTGTTTCCGAGAGGCCTACAGTTATAGGACTTGCACTGGGGCAGAAATTCTAATCCAAAGAAGTCCTCCTAGGTTCCCTGGAGAATTTCCACTCACCAGCTTCATCTTTCAGGGGGCCTGAGCTCTTGGCTGCACAGCTGGACCTACAGGCGCTATGTGCCCGGCCATACCAGGGAGGGAACTGTGTGTGGCAGTCACACGCCTGCCTTCCTGGGAAGTTTAATCTCCCTTCTGCACTAGGTCGCTTCTGGAAAGAGAGTGTCAGGCTCACAGGCAATAAGAAGCAGAGAACAAAAGCCCCCCTAACCTTCTTGGGAATTCCAGGGGAATACAGAGAGGCAGAAGGACACAGAGAAGAGCGGAAGACTTCATTGAGCAGGCAGCACGCAGTCAAGGGCACCTGTGACTCTAGGCACTAACTGAAAGCATGTGCATCCCTGGTCTTGGACTCCACCCCTCCAGTCCAGTCCTCAGGCAGCCCACAGGACCCCAAAGGGGCTGGAGGAGAAAAGGAAGTCTGAGTCCATCCAGCTGCAATAACAGAGGCAGAAGACTGGAACCACAAAAGCTTTTAAAAATAAACACTGATTCAAGGCGAGGGGGTGGAACTCAGCACTGGGGAAAACTTCAAGAAGCATTGGATCTCACCATCATTTTGAAAAACCATTTGGAAATCGCCATTCCTGAAGGTTGAAATGATACCAAAGAGGCCTGCAGAGAAGCTTCAGAAGTGCCCGTCCCTGATCGGACCCTTGTGTGAAGGAACTACACTGCCTTTTATCCCCCCAGGAATACTGTCTCCATCCTGATGTGTCTCAAAGCCCCCAGGACAACAGGAGCCTGGTATTTTCACACCAGGACCTAAACACCACCATCAGGGTGTCCAACCTGTGAGGCTTCTCTGCCTCACCTTGGAAGAACGAGTTGTCTAGGGCCATAGATTAAATGCACAGACACTAAGGAAACTTGACAACCAAAACAAAGAAGAAGTCTATACATATTTTCGTGACACCTGCTGCTACTAATAAGGAAAAAAATCTGCATGTGACACCTGGGCCACAGTTGGACACACCTATCAAATTAGCCCAAGTGTGTGTCTTTCAGATTTTTTAGGAAATAATTGGTCTCCCTGTCTGTGCTAAAAAATTGACTGCTTTTAAATTCAATTCCTGAATTTACAAAGTACAGCCCAGAACTTCCCAAGATACTTTTAAAAACCCAGGACATGTCATTCATCGAGGAGCAGAAATGTCACCGCAACCCACCACTTTCTACCTGTGTAGAGAGAACATGTTTGCTTTTCACATTTGTGGGTTTTTTTTTTTTAAACTTTTCTCGGTTTCTTTTCTGCAATAGAGGGCAACCAGGTTGCAGTACCTATTGAGGTTTCAAAAACGTATATGCCAAGTTCCTGGCTCAAAGTCGCTCTCATGGAAGGTTTCTTCAATATTATTATCATTATAGCAGGTGAAATTGCTTCAGATTCCAAAGGCCTGAGAGCCAAGAGGGCTGGAGTTATCCACTCCCTGAGCTTGTATCCACCACTTTACCTCCCTGGGCTTCACTGCCTAATATAAAAAATGAACCCTGTAAGATTTTTCTTTAATGCCCACTTCATACCTAGAACGTCTAGTTATCTAGGGATTTTATTTGAATGGCAAAGACTCATACAATTCCTTACAGAGACACACACTTTTTTCTCCCAGCAATTTTTCAAACAAAAACATTACATACATCAATTTGATATCTTTTGGGGCCACATACTATGAAAAGGTCACAGCGCACATTTTCATATGAGGTACAAAAGGAAAGAAAAATTATTCTCAAATAATGAAGGTTTTTCCTTTTATTTGCAGTTGGCTCAAAGCAATTATGTACCACAAAGTCTAAACCCACAAAGCAAATAGTCCCCTTTTTTGCCTAGTAACAGTGGTTTGGTTCTCATCTACATCTCCAGGTTTAGAGGTCTGCTCACCTCCTTAGAGGTCAGCTCACCTCTAAAACTTAATCCGACCAGTCTTGCACTGCTTTTCCACCTTTCAAAATAATGTAGAAAGCATAAACCTGAAACTAAGACCAGTGCTTGCCAAGGATGCCCTTTCCTCAGACTCTGAGCTGCTCCACCCTGAAATGATGTCAGGAATAAACCAGTTGAGACATGGATGACTTAGGATCAGACTGCCACCACCAAGCCCAGGAAGGTGGCTGCAGACTGCCCAGGGGCCTTCCTGAGGAGTCAGGCACTAAGGCTCCCCGGCAGGTGAGGAGATTCTGCAGAGAGCCAGTCTCCATGTCTGAAGGCAAGTTTGCTGTGAAATGAGTCACCAGAGTCCCTGAATTGCCATGAATAGCAGTATCAACTCCACGGAGCTTATGGGAGCATCCATTTTTCAGGAACCTAACAGGCAGAGAGAAGAAGCAGAGAGGCTCCCGGGAAGGAGTCTCAAAGACATACACATTTTATGATCAGATTTGTATCAAATGACATTCTTTAAAGCCCCCATAGAGGACTTAAGAGCTCCAGTTAGGAAAAGGTAAGCTGTGTTGGATGAAAACTGATACAAGCAGTCTGAGGAGGCTTAGCCATTTTTCTGATCTGTTTTCACAAGAAAATGTGAGCCAGGAAGATTTTTATCAATCCCAGTAGCAATAATGTATGTTACATTAAAAAAAATTGGACATAATTACACAGTTTTCCTGAAAAGCTAGCAATGTCTCTTGAAAAGCCATCGCGGGACCATGTTTCAGGCAGACTTTGAGGAGTCTTCCCTGATACCAGCCTCCCTGTGCTCACGCCCTAGCATGACCCCTCTCCTCGGGATACGTGGGACCTGTGCCTCACTTCTACCCACAGAACAAAGCCAAGAAAACACACAGGCACGATTATAGACAGCATTAGAGTCTACTGCAGCAACCAGCTTTCCAGAGTCTCTTCCTCCCTGGCTGGCTTTTGGAATCAAATGGCCTTGTCATAAAAGTCAACATGACTAGGAACTGTGGGAAACTTCTAGAAGCTGAAGAAAACTTCCAGCAAGAAAACTAACCCTGGATCCTCTGACCAGAAGGAGACAAATTCTGACACAGCCCAGATGAACCATGAGGCCTTCCCCAGCTGGGCACTCACATGAGATCCCAGTCCCAGCCAAGTGTCCAAATGAACCATGAGACCTTCCCCAGCCAGGCACTCATGTGAGACCCCAGCCCCAGCCAAGTATCCAAATGAACCATGAGGCCTTCCCTAGCCAAGCACTCATGTGGGACCCCAGCCCCAGCCAAGTGCTCAAATGAACCTCAAAGCCTTCCCCAGCTGGGCACTCACACAAGACCCTAGCCCCAGCCAAGCACCCTGAATGAACCTGAAAACCTTCCCCAGCCAGACACTCACATGAAACCCCAGCCCAGCCCCAGCCAGGCACCTGTGAATGAACCCTGAAGCCTTCCCCAGCCAGGCACTCACATGAGACCCCAGCCCCAGCCAGGTGCCTGTAATTGCAGCCCTGTTGGGAACCCAGCTAAGCCATGTCCAGACACCCAAACCACAGAAATGGTGAGATGGTAAACATATGTTCTTTCAAGCCACTAAGTTTGTTGTAATATTTTTATATAATAATAGATAACTGATACAGGCTATTAAATCTCAAGTTGTTAAAGGTAGAGTAACATAGTAATTTCCTTTATGATAGTTTATTAAATTAAACTGTTCAATCATAAATGATTTATATATATATATCTCTTAAATGCCTAATTTGAATAAGATTATTTTTTAATTACAGCAAAAAACTGAGTCTTTTTTCATTCACAATTCTGCAACAATTCTAAAGACACGAAGGCCTCAATCAAATAAGACACAAAATAACATATGATCGAGACATTTTATCATTAGTCTCCAACAACAGTGAGTTCTCTTCTGACTGGTGATGATCACATAGTACCATAGCAGCTAAAGCTAATGTTCAGCTTCAGAATTCTGAGAATTCACATAAACCACCCTGAGAATGCTCAGGAAGATTTTTATTGTGATTTTTGTCAATAATATAAATGAAAAATCTGGACCAGGCCTGAGTAAACTACCACATTGCTAAATTGTGTGCTGTTAGCCACTCACAATAGAATAGAATAGAATAGAATAGAATAGAATAGAATAGAATAGAATAGAATGATTATCAATAAATTCACCAGAAAATATGTTACTATTACCATGAATATGGGCTTTATGTTTTTACAGAGAAGAAAGCATTTTTAACAAAACAATATATTTAAGCAAAGATGCAACAATCTATTTCCACACATCCTATAGATTAAAAAATATATCCCCCAAACATGAAAACATCTATGTAGGTATTAAAGCATATTTCAAAAGCATGTTTACAAGTTAATTTAAACATGATTGATATGTTTAAATATATTACTTCACTTTGTCTGCTGGTAAAGATTTAAAAATGCATGTAATAAAATAATATCTTCTTAGATATCTAAGTAGAAAAATTCTGCTACACACTCAAAGCCAAATATTTCACTCACTACTTTCTGTGGTTAGAGAAAAATGTTTCCGTGTTCTGACTTGCTTATCAATTTGAAACTGAGCTAAATGTTCTAGATTCCCATTTGAAACTCCTAAATATTAAGGAATTTCTGTCTCATAAAATCCATTCCCCTTTAATGATAGTATATAATATAATCATATGAAAATAAATATTCCATACAAGTCATATATTGGGAAGAAACTATGATAACCTTTGTCATTATGTTTTAAAATTGTCAGTTTATTTGTTACCTTTAGACTTACATTTGGTTAACCAAGTACCTACTTTGCTATTTTTATAATGGGCAAGCTGCCAATGTTTTCCTCAATTTGTTACCTTAGATTTCCCTAAATTTTGCTTAGCAAGTACCATATGGCTTCTCTTTGGACCTTACCCTCCAAATGGCTAAGAAAACCAATTACAGATACTCGCACTGTAATTTACATCATTCATGGAAATGCTTCTGTCCTTAGTCACTGGCTACTCCCATACCTGCATTCGGGGTAGAAATTTCCTAGTACAGAAATGATGGCTAAAAGCTCCTGGGTAAAAATCAGATAGGAAACTATTTTGGTAAAGCAGGAAGATGGGAAGGCTGAATTCCAGATATTCCTATAGATTTGATTTTGTTCTCCTCAAGGGTCATAGGAGAATGCTCACTGAATCTTTCAGAGTATCCGGGAGGCCTGGGAGGTGGTAAAATTCCCACTTACAACAAAGCAAAGGTCAGAGCAAGCTCAGAGCTCAGACGCAGCTCACATCAAATGGAAAGGCTTACAGCAGCCGCCTTCAGCTGCGTGCAAACCTCAGCCTGTCCCTGTCATTGCTAATGGCCCAGGGAAGGCAAGGTCTTTAGTTAGAATCTGAAAAATCAATTCCTGGCTGCCAAGTAGTGGTGGGCCTGACATGGAGAATAATATTGTTCCAACTAGAGACCCACTGTCACCTGGCTTGCAGGGCAGAATCAAACCTGGGCTCGTGAACACCTGTTCAGAAATACCACTCGGCATCTCCCCAGCACACCTTGCTCCCTTCCTCCCCCGAGCAAAGCGTCTCCAGGAGGAGGTGTAATAAGAGATACCTCACTGCACAACTGCTACGGAGCAAACAGTGAGACAGTCCTGCGGAGACCACAGGGAGGCAGACAACCCGTTTGTTCTTTAATTTACAAAGAAATGAGTATGGTCTACACAGTCTGGTTTGCACAAACATACATGCACACATTCCCCAAATGTGTGGCGTGCAGCACTCCCTGTGCCCAGGAAAGGCGTTCCACTCTGTCAGCCTTCCTACCCCGAAAAGCAGGAATCAAAGAGACCCTGGAACCGGGACACCAACCTTTTGGCATCAGGGACCAGTTTCATGAAAGACAATTTTTCCATGGAGGGAGAGAGGAAGGTGAGGGTGGTTGGCTTTGATATAACTGTGCAAGCGACTGATTTACGGTGGCCTCTCTGCTAAAGCTAATCCGTACTTAGAGTCGCTCCCCAGCACCAGTGTCACCACCTCAGCACCACCTCCGCTCACCGGGCATCAGATTCTCATCCGGAGCCACCAGGATCCCCATGTGCGTGGTGTTTAGCAGGCTTTGCCCTTCTGGGAGAATCTAATGCTGAAGCTGCTCGGACAGGAGGCGGAGCTCAGGCGGGAGGGGAGCCATCGGCAGTGGCTCTAAGTACAGAGAAGAGTTACTGGCCCACCTGCCTCTCGCCTCCTGCCATGGGACCCAGTTCCTAACCACCCTCAGACCAGTACTGACCAAGGGGGTCAAGGGGCGGTAGGGACTCCAACCATAAAAGACAAAACACACAAATGTTAAGTCACTGCCCTATGTTCTCCCATTGTGAGAATGGTGGCATCGCCACCTACAATCTGGGCTTACACAGTGCTATGACCCGCATCAACTCTGACATTTTCCCCAATTCTAGGACTCAGAGCTCCTACACCCCCACCTGAATGAAGTGCAAAGCAAATCTTCCTCAAAACCACTTCTCAAAAAATAAGGATGCACCTTATATGGAAGTTCTCAGAAAGACGCAGCTCATGGGACCGCTCTTACTCAGAGCAAGGAAATCGTATTTGGGAATGACATAGTCTGAAAACGTAACAGACAGGGGAGTCTCAGAGCCAAGTGCAGCTTCTGACAGCCAAAGTGCCAAGTAAAGGGCAGGGAAACAACCAAAGGGCGGAGGGAGATTTTGTGAAAAACTGCGTTTGACAGACTTGTGTCAGGTCTAGAAAGAAACAAGACCCAACGTCCAGTTCGGGCATCATCTGACTTCTGAAAGCTGCCTGTCCATGGGCTCGTCAGGAAAGGGCCGGAGGTCAGGACAAGGTCATTAAAAATTAAGCATGATTTTTCCAGTTTTTGTTTTCCTAAACTTTGTCAGTTACAGTCACTCTATTTTAAAAAGAGCAGACTTTATTCTGGGCCTGAGTAAACAGAGAGAACTGGCTAGGAAAATCAAGATGCCTAAATCGGAACCATAAGAAAAAAGAAAACCCTCTGGGGCTAAAAATGGATACTCTTATTTTGCTGCAAAATTATAGGTTCTGCAGGTGCTCCAACCCACTGAGGCCTTCGCTGCCAACACGGTTTGCCTCTGTCCCAAACGGCTCCATCTCGTCCAGGGAAGCTGAACGGTAGGAAATGGCGAGGGATAGTGAATATTATGGGAGGAAATAGTGAGAGCACCAAAGTGTTTCCAAAGCCAGAGCTGCAATAATCCGAGGGGACAGGAATGTGCTCCCCACCTAACACACTCCCCACCAAAAGGTCTTTTACTGGGCATATTTTGCGGCTTTGGAGGAATATTACCTAAGTTGTTATTGGTTAATAAGCTACATTCTAAAAGCCAAATCAGAGGAGTCTCTTAAAATCCATAATGCTCTATCAGATTTCCCTACTCGGCATTGCTGATACTCGCAGACAAGTAATTCTCTGTTGTGGAGCCCTCCTTCTCCTGTTTCGCAGGATGCCTAGCAGTGTCCCTGGCCTCTGCTCTCTAGAGGCCAGCAGCAGCTCCCCTTCCCCTGAATTATGACAACAAAGACATCATTTCAAATATGGGGCAGCTCTTCCCGAGTCACCACATGACCATGCAGTATGAAGGCCACACCAGATGCAGCCTCCCAACCCTGAACTTCCCAGCCTCCCCAACTGTTAAGAATAAATGCCTTTTCTTTATAAATGACTCCATCTTTGGTATTCCAAATAACCACAGAAAATAGACTAAGACAGAGTCTAATTTTGATAGGCACCAATTAGCAAAGGCAGCTGGCCTCATCACGTTGGCCGGCCTCCCCTGACACCCCCAGCAGTTGTCCGCTGCGCAGCACAGCGCCGAGAAGCCCCCTGCTTGTGGTCTCAGTGCAGCTGAGCTCACTCTCTCACCCCATGGCAACGTCCTCGGCCCTATAGCAATAGCCTTTACTGCTTCCTTTACCTATTGACTCGCCCAGTGCCATTTGTCTTTAACGCTATTGAAAGAATCTGCATCTAAGTCAAGTCTGCTTCTTACTTTATGTCAAGGGCAATGTGATGCTAGTCAGATCTGAAAGCTGGAGTACCCAAGTGGGGAACATTGGGAAGCAGAATTAAACCAGAGGAGTGAGAGGAGTCACAGGGCCAGTGAGCAAAGTGCACCTCGCACTGCCAAGGTGCTGAAAAGGCTGGATGCAAAAATCTGTTCCTATGGAGCATACTGCAAGGGTACAAGTCAAATCTATCAAGTATAGAGTATAAATATCTTAACACAATAATCAAGTCAATGAGGCGGAAGCTATATTAATTAGTTTGACATAAGCACTCCAAATTGTATAAACAAATCAACACATTGTACCCTACATATGCATTAATGTATTCACGATCTATGTGTATATGACTGAAAAAAAAAATAGCTGTTCCACGTTGGGGGATGCTTACAACAGAGAATTTGGGAGCTATCAGAAACGGGTTCTGAAAGAAACTAGAATTTAAAATGATTCTGGATTTTTTTTTAAGATTAAGATGCTTATTTTATAATAAGAGAAAAGGCTGATAAATTTATTAGTGCACAGGAGAGAATCCCCAAGTGACTGCCCAATATCCCAGTGAGGTAAACAGCTAAATATCATGCTAATTAGGGGAAGGGAAAAGGGAAAGGAGGATGATTCTGGGGGATAGTAAATCATTTTGAGGGGAATTCCATGGGTTTGAAGAAGGAAAACTGGCCTGTTAGGCCTGATTCTGAAATTTCTACCTTGGGAAAGTAGGTAAATGTATTTGTGGACAAGGAAATCCTACTGCAAGTCACGGGAGGAGACAATGTGCTCCCACATCGCTATGAAGTTGTTATTTTCAATATTTCTGATAAATATTTCAGTGCTAATGACCTGGGCTTGGTTTCATTTGAGTAGTTGGCTGATTTTTCTCATTCTTCCTCTTCCCACTCAGCATTAAATACTTGGCATCCACTCCCAATAAACATTTCTAAAGTAGTCTTCACAGTCACTGCCAAAGGAGAGGTGCCTTTTCGTACCTGTGTGTCTCGGGTTTACCACAGGAGCGGGCAGGTGTGAGGGACAAGGAGAGTGAGCCTCGGCAATGACGAGGTGGAGATGAGCCTCATTATTCTTTTTTTTGTTTTTTTTGCAGTTTTTTGGCCGGAGACCAGGCTTGAACCTGCCATCCCCGGTATATGGGGCCAGCACCCTGCTCCTTGAAACACAGGCGACGCCCAAGCTTTATTATTCTTAGTAAGCAGTAAAAGATAGCAAAGACCTCCTCATAAATAATTGTCCAAGTCAATTTTCTTCCTTGAAGGCTCAGCCTTTCTAATCCTGTGATAGCAAAACAATCCAGGTGCTGGCAACAGAGAGAGGAGCCAGGCAACCAGCGCTCAGCCGGGGCAGCAGTTACTGATTCACGGGTTTTGAGTCTGGGCACTTTCCCCTTCCAAAGGGTAGGAACTTCAGGGCATCGGTCAGAGGTCTCCCAGCTTCTGTTTGGCCATGTCATATTGAGAAACCCCATGGCTGCCCAAGTAGCCATAGCTAGGAAAAAAAAAAAAAAGGCTTTGTTTCCTAGCACAGGCCAGAAGACTGTGAGCAACGTAAGGGTGTCTTTCGGCCTTGGCACAATTTCATAGCTGAGCACCGGGAGGCACAAGGCAGAGTCAGGCTGAGGCAGGCAGCAGGCAGAGGCAGCCCTGTGCCTCCAGGTGGGAGCAGCGGTGGGCGGAAGGTCTGGGCAGGCCTGAGCCCATCCGGGCGCGGCGGGAGACGGGCTCCTTGCACTGAAGTGTTAAATGCTACAAATAAGGCTGCAGTGCAGATGAAAGTTGCACAGGTTTATTAGGAATAACACCATTCAGGGCACTAAAACTTCAAAGACCTTGGACTAGCAAAGTCTAACTAATCTTTACAACACCCCAGTGAGCTAGGTAAGCAAATCAGTATTATTATGCCTATTACCAGGAGAGCGGAGCTAGGTAAGCAGCTTTGCTGGGGCTTTCAGAGATTGGTGTTACTCACTTCTAGGTAACGACCAAGTCCAGACGTAGAATGGCAGGCTGCCCTTTGCCCCACTGACTCACGTTGCCCCTGAAACCATGGGGAAGGTCAGGGAAAGACTCTTTCAGTATTCAGAGCAGAACTTGGGAAAGTGACAGGCATTGTCTCTTGTGGTAGCTGTAATAGCAGTAAATGACAGTAATTTTGCAAATTTAGAAATGTCTGACTTGAGATGTTGATATGGCTCCTCCCCCACTATAAACTTGACAAATTGAAATTTTGACAAATGTCATCCAGGTTGTACCAGCTTCCTGGGGGTCCTCCCTTAATGGCTCCTGCGTTCTACAGCTTTCCAGGGTAACCTAAAAACTGTAGGCATGGCGACTACACATTCCTCAGAGTTTTTTCTTATCCTTCTTTAACCTAAAAGAGGGTAAAATGCATGTTTTTTAAAATATACATGCATTTGAAGAAATTTTAGAAAGTACAAAAAAGTAAAAAGAAAGTGATAGCCAATTATATCTTCTTAGTGCATTATTTGTGATTTCTGGTGACATTTGGAGGCATGTCCTCCTTGTAAACTTTATGTAAGTAAAAAAATCATATCACATAAAATTGGGAGTACTCCATTTTCATGCAAATCCTTGAATACTACTTAAAAATCTGGTTTAAATGGCTACACAGCAATCCATCAAATGGTGATATTCATTCACTCAGCCCATCTCCAGTTACCAGGTAGTTTGGTGGTTTCCAATTACTGCTATCACAACACCAGATAAATATTCCTGCTCATAAATCTTTCTGAGTATTTCGAATTTTTAGAAGACAAATCACTAAGTCAATGGGTCATACATATTTAAAGCTTTTCATGCATACTCCCTCATTATTCTCCAGAATATTCTATCAATTTTCCCCTTTTACCTGCTTAAAGAGATTAATTTTTCTGACCCTTCCAACATTTCTACATTGGTGAGGCTTCAGAGCAGTAATAGGTTGTAATTTATGGATAGTGTATTTGGCATAAAGCCAAGTTTAAAGGAAGCATAAATTTTACTTAGGTGGAATGTTTACTTGGGGAAGCTGGTGAGGCCTACCAGAGAAAAAAGGAAAAGAGCCATCATCATCCATTAAGCAACTGTTAAGAATAACTCATGTAGAAGGTCCTAGCAAGGAAGATGTCCCCACTTCACATCTGAGAAAAATGAGGCCCAGAGAGATTTACTAACTTGCCAAAGTCCTTGTTCATAAGTGATGGAACCAGGATGCTGGCCCTCAGCTGTCTGCTCCATCCCATGGGGATATAAGTGGGAATTCTAAAAGTGCTGGGATCTTGAGCAGAGTAGACAATCTTTTGTTCATAACTTTTCCCTTCCTATCCTTCCAAATTGCCAATTGCATAGACGTGTGTGATGCTTGATCCAAAGTACTCATCTTACAATGAATTCCCAACAAATGTGTATTGAAAATCCTCTGCAAGAACCTCGGGTATGTAGAGTACTGTTATTTAAATCCTGAAACTAGATGATTAAGAGGCAAGCTCTGAGCCACAGAGTTGTAACTTTTAGTCCTGACTGTGCAACATAGGACGTGTATGACTTTGGGCAAGCCCCAAATGGCAAACCCACGCCACCTGTGGGAAATGAAGAAGAGTTAGGATTGAAAGAGACAGTGGCTGAAGGGGGATTATCCCAAAATCTGAACATGGAAAATCCTCAAAAACAGCAGCTCTTTAGATGGCCATGTTAGGGGAATTCTTGAGTGTTTGACTCAGAAAGGCAACAGGAAGTGATATAGCTTCCACACTGGAAAGTCTTTTCTCTTCAGGGCACTTCCTTGGGCTACATGACCCAGGTAGACACAAAAAAATGAAATTTCAGGAGTGGCAAAGTCCTTGTCCCTATGGTGTGTGGCTCCAAAGAACCATGCAACAACACTGTGCAAGGGCTAAGAACTTCAGCCCTGCGGAAACGCAGATCTCGATTCCGCATACATCTCTGCACAGTAGGTGCATCACACGGTCATGTGCACTCACCTTCTCTAAGTCCCGAGCACTACACAAGGATCACCACAGCTCCCACCGCTGTGAGAAGTAAATGAAACAGCACTACATACCAGGTCAGACAATAAGTTCATGACTCATCCTACAAAAAGCACTACATATCTCATTGCTGAATATCATGAAAATCACCTTCAGAATAGCCCCCTTGGGAAGCTATGCACTGATGCCAATGCCTTGTCCAGTTCTGAGGACCATTCCAGCAAAAGAGTTCCAAAGCTGCTTTGCAGGGTGGACTAGCCCTGGCGTCTGCGTAGCTTAGTGATGGGAGTACCATGAAGGTGACTGTGGTGATCTTCTGCAATGAGGCATTGAGCACATTTTCTAGGATGAGTTTGCCAACTTAATTGTTCAACCTCCTATGTAAAAGCAAGTAGAATAATGCCAGTCACATAAAGTACTAAGAAGCTAATTAATTGTGTGTGCTGTTCAATGTCTTCCTCCAACTTCTTCATCTCTTTGAGGGTGGCCATAGCCATGTGGCTCCTCTGACCAATGAGAAGTGAGTAGGAGGGACCCCGCCCCCTCTGTGAAAGCCCCGTGGATAGTCATATACTTTGCTCTCTTTCTCCCAGCACAATGACCCCCAACCTCTAAGGTGACAGCAGCCCCAGAATTCCATCAAACTGCCACCCAGAATGAGAATTACTCAGAACGCTGCCTCCAGCCACCGCTGATGCACCTGAAGTATGAATGAGAAACAGACATTTGTGGTTCAAAGCTAAGAAATACAGGGGGTGTCACTGCCAATTGCCCACATCCCCACAGGAATGATGCAGATATTATTATGAGCAATTTAGCAGCCTAATTCAGTAGAGGTGGAAAAGAGATCTCAGGTTTTGATTCTAACATTAATAGCAATTGCCATGATGAGGGCATCTGTAGTTAGAAGAGGTGGCTAAGAAAAAGGCAATGGGAAATGGAAAGTGGGAACTTTCTTGTAGACTCCCTGGGGACAGACTCTTCTTTCTCCTTTAGATAATGTTAGGGCCTCCATGAGGCCAAGTCTGATTTAGGAACTACGAGAACTCACTTCCCCTCACTTCCATATATCACAGCCTTAAATCCACAAGAAAGGATATGAGTGCACTGAGGACAAATGAGGGGTGGGATCTCAATGACAGGGGTGGCATCTTGGTCCCTGTGGGACCCCACCTGTGGATCTCCCTGCATTGTTGTTCAGGTGGGCATCTGGGGAGAAATCTTACCAGGGATCACAGAGAAAGAGTAGAATCTCTCCTGCCCAGGATCCACACGCCACCTTCTAGAGGGTTCTGTATCACCAACTGAGTCAGGAAAAGAATGATGTGGCTTCATCCCACCGTCATAACATCCAGAACTCACCAGAAAGAGTGAAAATTCTTCAGGACAACATCAGTCAAAAAAGGGAATACTTGACTTAGGACTAGATAATGACTTAAGGAAAATTCAAAGAGTTTGCTGCCAAAGTAAACCCGTCTTTGATTTGATTAGAAAAATAACCAAAAGAGATTTATTTTTAATATTCAAAACCTGCATCATAACTAAGTTTTACAGGTCCACACTTATTATGTTGAATAATATTGCTATAACAGTCTTCTCACCCAGTAAGTCTGTATGTATCCCATTTAACAAGATTCATTAAATATCTAGCTGAACAAAACAGTTACAAGCAAACTCATTTACTCAAAATTAAATCCTCTGTGCTATGTTTTATTTCCAATTTTGTTTGATGAAAGAATGCAGAAAAGTAGAAAAAGTAAAAACCTGCTACTCTTATTAAAATGGATGCTCTTTATTAAAAACAGGGCTATATGTTCTTTGAATAAAAGAAGCCATTGACTATCAACACACTGCTTTTCTCTCTCCAAATATATACAGCTGCTCATGTTTTCTAAAGGTATTTGTCCCGTGGGAAATTCGTCCCTCCACTTTTTCTCTAAAAGCACAGCAGTGTGTGGTTTTGTTTTTGCTTTTGTTTTCTTCTACCTGCCTCTTGACAGTTTTGAACGTAGAAAAGATACCATATTGAGCTCTGGAAGACTTCTGATTTGATTTTTGTTCCTTTATGGCACCACCGATAGCATTACGTGACTTTGGAAATCAATTCCGTGCTGGGAGACCGAGGTGTGGAAAGAAAAGTTCCTGCTCTGTGTTCAAAGGACAGAGTTAGTTCCACGGAGGCTGTATTGGATTTGTCCCAGTTTTGCTTTATAGTCACAGAAACAACCCTGAGCCCAGTCTGGGGCAACAGCCAAACAAACCGTTTCAAAAGGCAGATCCTGAGGGGGATATAAGTGTTGGGAGGAGAGGGGGAGATCAGCTAGAGAAAGCTGCATAACACTACTTTGTATTCACTTCCAGATATTTTTATAATGTTTTCATAGTTCTATGTTTCTTCATCGTGTGGGCTGCACGTGGCCACTACAGAAAATTTAGAAAAATAGTATAAAATAAAGTAAAAATAAAATCATTCATAATCTGACCACCAGGAGATAATCGTTATTATTTTATGCATCTTCCCAGTTTTCTGTCTCTACATGATTAGTTTAGAAGTCTATACACAAACATAAAATACAAACACCTATCTAGAATTTATATTGACTGAGTAAGACATGTTCAGGATACATTTTCAGGCATATGAAGTGAAATCCTCCAAAAGCAGAACTTCTAACTTCTGCATGGTGTTCGAGTTATGTATACAGCGCTATTCGTTCCACTGTGTCCTTGCTGGTGTTATTTCTTTCCTCTGAATGTAAATTGCGCATTTTTTTTTGTTTTTTGTCAATATCCATGATAAACAAGAATGTAACAGTCAGCAGGAGAAAGAACTGCCCGATCACCTTGTCATGTGAATAACTTAAAATAATTAAAGAAAATTTTAAATTCTATTTTAACAGTTTTGCCAATAAATTATACAGCTTCAATTACTACAACCAATTGGCTGAACATGGAAATCACTGGTAAAAATAAGGACCTCACCTGGCCAATAAGCCAGTGAAAACCAGGGCACTGGGACCAGGTTTAAACTCTGCAGGGACTCAGGGATCAGACCGGGTCACCAGCAAGAAAGGGAGCAGGCGGGGCATAAAGATTTTACCCCCAAATTCTGGCCACACCTAGGGCTCAATATATCAACTAGACAGAGGAGTGAGGAGGAAAAGAGGAGAGAGGGAAGGCAGGAGGGGCCCGAGGAGAGGAGTGAAGGAGAAGGAAGAAGAGCAAGGAGATGGGCGGGGAGCAGGTGGCTGCGCGGCTCATGGGCTCACTAAGGACCTCGCAGTAAAAGCCCAGCCTGAGCCTGCCAGAGAAGGGCTCAAGGGTACCAGGACATCACCCCCAAGTGCTGGAGACCTGACATGCTCTCCTGAGCTGGAGGGAAGGTGTGAGATAGCAGGGCAGGGTCCAGATGTCAGAAGCTGAAGAGCAGAGTTGGGAACAAGTGACCTAAAGACAGAGTAACACCATGGAA
This sequence comes from Arctocebus calabarensis, assembly GCA_963573935.1. Classification (NCBI taxonomy): domain Eukaryota; kingdom Metazoa; phylum Chordata; class Mammalia; order Primates; family Lorisidae; genus Arctocebus; species Arctocebus calabarensis. The sequence goes on from CAUYON010190598.1 coordinate 39,976, forward strand.
TCCAAAGGTGCCAGCAGATAGCAAGGTCATTCAACAGAAGGGAGTTCAATGCCCACTGCATGCAATATGCCGCTATTTGTTATGGAGCACACAAGACTTAGATCAAGATGGCCACCCCCAAAACAACGGCACAGAGATTCAACCCTCGAAAGTTAAAAGAGAATGTGGTAAAGGGGGGAGCTTATGAGAGCTGCGTTGTGAGAAGGCCCCTTACGCTGAGGCAGAGCATCCCGGGAACGGCTGCCCTGGACATCCCACATCCGTCTGAGGCCACATTCGAACATGTCACGTGGAGGGGGCTGAGCCTGAAGCCAAGGCTAAACCAAAACATCTGCCAGGTTACAGGGTTCCTGGAGAAGTCAGACGCACATGGGGACAGCAGGGGGGACACACATGAGCCTTCCCACCAGGACACAGGAGTCTGGCTTGAAAAAGACCCAAAGGAAAGGGACAATCTGAGAATCACATTTTGTTTTGTTTTGTTTTGGTTTGGACATTGTGGTATTTCTTCTGTGAGTCCACATACGTTTCAAAGAATTATTCATTCACTAAAAATTGAAAGAGGAATATCCACCACGTGCAGGCACTGTGGAATATGTTTATTCTATCTCAGAGTAAATTGGAGTTTGCTCGTGATCTCGGAATTGTTTCCAGCACCAGGGTAGAAATAGCTGCCTGCACTCTGCGTGGTGATAATGAACACAGAGCAGGGTCCCACCATCGCCCGGCCCTGGGCCACAGGGCCCTGCCTCCCCCTTCTGCTTTCTCTGTCCCCAGAGGCTCTGGACATGCTGCCTCCCTCCAGCCATGATGTCCTAAATTTGTAAGCCTTTTCCAGACTCTGAGACGTCACACGCTGGAACTTACCCCCATTCTCATACTTTTTGTTCTTCATTCTCTACACACACTTTTATTTGTTTATAATTATTATTATCATTATTATTATTACTTTCTTGAGGAGTGGTCTTGCTATGTTGCCCATGCTGGTCTCCAACCCCTGAGCACGAGCAATCCTCCCACCTCAGCCTCTCAGTTAGGTTAAAGAGTACTCCCATTTTCTTATAAACATGATGTCCCCTATAGCCCTTATCTCAAGTTTAATTATAAACTCATGCTTTTATCTCCTTGTTTGTTTTCTATTTCCTCAAATGGACTTATTAGTCATGGGTGCGTATCACATAGCAGGTGTCTGTGAATACATTCTCCAGTTTCAACAAATCAGACCTGGATACGTACGCACTGAATGAGTTTTAATGAAAAATGCACCTTTTAAAATAAATTTTCCATTCATATAAATATACAAAAATAATTCATTTACACAATACTCCATGACATTATTTCTATTTTAACCTAACTGTCCTGAGCAACAAAGTAACTAAAGACCCAAAAGTGGAAAATGTAGTTACTTTGACCAAGAGCTATTTGCAAAACTTTGACTAGGAGTTACTTTCTCACAGAAAAACAAAAAACAAAAAACACTCTTTTATTCATGTTTGTATTACTCATGCTAAGTAGAGCAGCTGGCAATTAATAGGTGCTCAATAAATGCACTTTCAATTAAAAGTTTATTCTATCTTAAAATAATATATGGCAGTTATCTTTAAAGTAATTATATAAGGTGAGGAGGAAATCTCCCATTCATCCTTCCAGTATAACTTTTTACAGAAGTATCTAGAAAACAAGTAGGTATATATTCTGTCCGACATTTTCCGTGCATTTATGATGGAAAACACATATGCAAGGTGTTAGGCTAGACATGCTGTTTTATAACTTTCCTCATTTACTCAGTAGAGCATAACTACAATTCCAGGTTTGCAAATATAGATACATCCCATTCTTTTTAAAGGCAGTATATTACACCATGCTTCATTTCACCAGGTCGCTTCTGTGGGCATTTAGGACTTTTTCCACTGTTAAAAATAAAAAAGAAAGCACCGAGCATCTTCTATTACACAGTAAAGCAGACATACTCACAGGGTACATTCCTAGACGTGAGATCGCCAGGTCGGTTAATGCGCTAGCGGCTTTCAAAAGCACTCATGGCTGTTACGTTCCCATCTACCCCAGCACACTTGGGGGTTTCCACCCGTTTTCCAGTTGAGGCCAATCAGGTGAAAAATATTTTGCAGTTTAAATTTCTTTCATTCTGAATGCAACCAGCTTTTCATGTGGTGAGCCGGCTCTCCTGTATTTCTTGATAAAAGCTGAAGAAGACTGAGGCCTCCAGTCCAGGCTCACAGCAGACTGACAGCCCTGAGCTGTAGCAGAGGGGTAAGGGTCCTCAAGCATGCAGAGTCCCAGCCTCCCTAAGTGTGGCCTAACTCATCCCTGACCTTGCTTCTGGACAACACACTTTATTTTCTTTTACGCATGTTCATGGTTTCAATTGATATCACTCTTTTTTTTTAAATAATTTTATTAAATCATAATTGTGTACATTGGTGCAATCATAGGGCAGAATGTGCTTCATATACAATCAGAAATATTTTGATCATACTGTTAGAGATAGCCTTCATGGCATTTTCTTGATCACTATA
>CAUYON010190600.1:0-12649 GCA_963573935.1 Arctocebus calabarensis
ATATAGTGATCAAGGAAATGCCATGAAGGATATCTGTAACAGTACGATCAAAATATTTCTGAATGTATATGAATCGTGCCCTGTGATTGCACCAATGTACATAATTATGATTCAATAAAATTATTAAAAAAAAAAAAAAAAGGAAATGTACGGCCTGTGGCTCAAGCGGCTAAGGCGCCAACCATGTATACCTGAGCTGGCAGGTTCAAATCCAGCCCCAGGGCCCGCCAAACAATGTTGGCTACAACCAAAAAATGGCCGGGCGTTGTGGCAGGCGCTGGTAATCCCAGCTACTTGGGAGGCAGAGGCAAGAGACTCGCTTGAGCCCAGGAATTGGAGGTTGCTGTGAGCTGTGAAGCCATGACACTCTATCCAGGGTGACAGCTTGAGGCTCTGTCTCAAAAAAAAAAAAGGATGTAGTAGTAATCTACAAGTGTTGTTTAATATAAATGAATATTGGGTTCCAGAAAGAGAAAATACTCCACAGAATTGTGTATCCATCTTTAGGAAACCCAATTTTCCTTCAGCTGTTCTCTTGAGAACGCACGTAACACAGTGAGATAAAAACCTTGTTCCTCTTCTGAAAATGATAAACCCGTTAAAGAGAGACAGTTTTATACATTTATGTGAGAGGCATGATATGAGTTCCAGAGAAAAGCTTTGGTGGAGGGTTCAAGGCCTCAATGGCTTGACCAAGAAGTTTCAAGAGAAATAGAAAAAATTGATCCCAGCTACTCAGAAGGCTGAGGCAAGAGAATTGCCTAAGCCCAAGAGCTGGAGGTTGCTGTGAGCTGTGTGACGCCACAACACTCTAGCGAGGGCCATAAAGTAAAACTCTATCTCTACAAAAAAAAAAAAAATTGACTAAATAAAAATGAAAATAAACCTTAAAAATCTGTGGGATGCAGCAAAGCAGTGCTTATTTAGAGATAAATTTAAAAGGCACTATGGCTTCTGTTGTACTCATTCTTCGATCATTTACTCTAGTGGAAGCCAACCACCATGTTTTGGAGATACTCAGGCAGTCTCATGGAGAGATCCACATACGACAGAACTGAGGCGCTCAGCCAAAAGCCAGCACTACCTTAGCAATCACCGGAGTGGTCCAACTTGGAAGTAGAGCATCTGCCCACAGTCAAGCCTTCATATGACAGCAGCCCAAAAAACCAAAGCCAGAACCAACCAAGTTGATCCTGGATTCCTGACTCCCAGAAACTGTGTGAGATAATTATGTTTACTATTGTTTTAAGCCAATGAATTTTGGGGGTAATTTGTTATGCAGCAATAGTTAACTCGTAAATGGTGATTCTGAGCTCTTTGAGGGCATGTCCAGGGTTTGAGATTCCTTTTTTTTTTTTTTGAGACAGAGCCTCAAGCTGTCGCCCTGGGTAGAGTGTCGTGGCATCACAGCTCACAGCAACCTCCAATTCCTGGGCTCAAGCGAGTTTCCTGCCTCCGCCTCCCAAGTAGCTGGGACTACAGGCGCCCGCCACAACGCCCGGCCATTTTTTTTGGTTGCAGCCGTCATTGTTGTTTGGCAGGCCCGGGCTGGATTTGAACCAGCCAGCTTAGGTGTATGTGGCTGGCGCCTTAGCCCGTTGAGCCACAGGCACCGAGCCCAGGGTTTGAGATTTCTGAGCTTTGTCATGGCCTGTCCATGCTATGATTTCTGGATTTGGGGGGCATTCTGTGTTTCACATTTTTAGATCTCTGATCTTTCTGCTTTCTTTCTTTGGGTGTTTAGATCTCTGAACTATTTGGAAATCTATGTCCCAAGATATGGGGATTCTGGGCGGTCTTTCTGTGTATGTCCAGAATGTGATTGTAACTGTTTGGGATCCTTAATCCCAGGGTGTGATGTCTCTAACATGTTTTCTACTTGGCTCCAGGATTTGAATTCTCTGAGCTCCCTGGCAGTCTGTGTTCTACATCTGAGGTCATTGAGGTGTTTGGAAGCCTGTATCTGAGGTTTCATATCCATGAACTCTTCGGAGGATTATATACTGGTTTTTTGAGGTGTATGGATTTTTATTATTATTACTTTTATTTATTTTTGTAGAGACAGAGCCTCACTTTGTCACCTTCAGTAGAGTGTTGTGGCGTCACACAGCTCACAGCAACCTCCAGCTCCTGGGCTTAGGCGATTCTCTTGCCTCAACCTCCCAAGTAGCTGGGACTACAGGTGCCCGCCATAATGCCCAGCTATTTTTTTGTTGCAGTTCGGCAGGGGCCAGGTTTGAGCTCACCACCCTTGGTATATGGGGCCGGTGCCCTACTCACTGAGCCACAGGCACCGCCCGTGTATGGATTTTTAAATCCCAAGAGGAGACATCACCAAGGTGACTAGAGTCTGCATCTGACAGTAGGTGTCAGAGCTGTTTGAGTCATTAAAACCCTGGATATGAAGTCTCTAATCTGTTTGAGAGTCTATGTCCAGATATTGATATTTCTGAACTTGAGGACAGAGGGAATTGATTCTCTGAACTGTTTATGAGTATATGTCTCAGGATGTAAGGCTCCTGAGCTATTTCTGGGTGTGTCTCGCTTGTTTGTAGCTGTATATCACAGTGTATGAGGTCTCTGTTCATTGTATATGTGCTAAGGTGTAAGATGTTTGAGCTCTTTGCATGTGTATGCCCAAGAATGTGAGGTCTCTTATCTATTTGCATCTAAAGTTCCAAAAATAAAAGCTTTCTTATTTCTTTGTAGGTATATATTCCAAGATGTGAGTTCTATGATCTATTGGGATATATATGTGAGGTTTCTGCTGTGCTTTGGGGCATACGTCCAATGTTGTAAGTTTTCTGAGCTGCTTGCAAAAATATATATGAGATCTCTGATCTGTTTTTGGTTTTACATTCCTGGATGTTAGATCTCTGATCTTTTTATAGGTATAGTGCCAAGATGGGAGGTTTCTGAACTCTTTGAGGGTATTTTTCCCTGACTATTATATTTCTTTTTTAGTTGTACTTACTAGGGATGTGAGTACTCTGATCTGTTTGTTGCATCTGTGTTGCAGAACACAAGGACTATTCTTTTGGAGGGCTCATGTCCCAAGGTGTGAGGTCTGTGCCACGGCTGTGGATGTATGTCTTTTGTTGTGAGGTCTCTAAAATGTTTGCTGGTGTATTTCCAAAGATATGAATTCCCTGAGCTCTCAGTGGGTGTATGTCCCAGAATATGGAATCTATGCTGCATTTGTGAGTATATGTCCCAGAATACAAGGTCTCAGATATGCCCATTCCTATATATGTTCCAATATGTGAGATGTCTCTTCATGGTCATATCTCAAGGGTATGCGGTCTCTGATATTTTTGTAGTTATATGTCCCAGGATATGAGGTCTCTGATCTCTTTGGGGGTGAGTATTTCAGAGTGAGTTCTCAAGTCTCTTTACATGATCTAGGATGTAGTTCTTTGATCTCTTTGGGTGTGTGTGTCCCATGGTATGAAGCCTCTGAGCTCTTTGTTGGTATGTATCCAGAAGTGTGAGGTGTCTGATCTGTTTGGTAGTATTGGTATCTTTCCCATGATGTGAAGTACTGGTCCATTCGTTGCTATATATTAGTATGAGTCTATCTTCATTGGTGTATGTCAAAGTCAATTTGTGGGTGTATTTCCCAGGGTATGAGGTCACTGATCCCTTTCTGGGTATATATCCCCAAGTAAGAAGTCTCTGATCCATTTGTCCATATATGTCTCTATATGTAAGATCTCTAATCTGTTCATGAATATACAGAGAGTTTGAGGTCTTTTCTCTCTTTATAGTTATAATCCCCAAATGTGACGACTGTGTTGTGTTTGTGGTTATATGTCCTAGAATTTTAGGTATCTGAGTGTTTCTGCAAGTTCATCCCAGGATGTGAGATCTTTGATCTGTTTATGGGTATATGTCCCAGGATTTAAGTGAGGTTGAGGTCTCTGACATGTTTGTGGATGTGTGTCCCACAGTGTGAGGTCACTGTTTTTTTTTTTTTTTTTTTGAGACAGAGGCTCAAGCTGTCACCCTGGATAGAGTGCTGTGACATCACAGCTCACAGCAACCTCCAATTTCTGGGCTCAAGCGAGTCTCCTGCCTCCGCCTCCCAAGTAGCTGGGACTACAGGTGCCCGCCACAACGCCTGGCCATTTTTTGGTTGCAGCCATCATTGTTGTTTGTCAGGCCTGGGTTGGATTCGAACCCGCCAGCTCAGGTGTACATGGCTGGTGCCTTAGCCCGATGAGCCACAGGTGCCGAGCCGAGGTCACTGTTATGTCTGTGTAGGGCTGGGCATGGTGGCTCATTCCTGGAATCCCAGCACTCTGGGAGGCCGAGGCAGGTGGCTCGCTTGAGCTCAGGAGTTTGAGACCAGTCTAAACAAAAGTGATTTTTTATGTCTAAAAAATAGCTGAGCATTGTGGCAGGTGCCTGTAATCCTAGCTACTTGGGAGGCTGAGGATCACTTGAGTCTAAGAGTTTGAGGTTGCTGTGAACTATGACACCATAGCACTCTACTAAGGATGACCAAGTGAGATTCTGTCTCAAAACAAAACAAAACAAGCCCGATATGTCTGTGCATATGTGTCCCAGGATTAGAAGTTTATAATGTGCTTGTCACTGTAATCACCACTATGTAGGGTGTCTTTCATGGGTATATGCCAAGAGTGAAGTCCTCTGATAGGTTTGTGATTGTATGAACCTGGGTATGAAGTCTCTTATCTGTTTTGGGGGTGTGTGTCTCTATGAGTGAGATCTATGAGGTCTTTTTGGGCATGTGTCCCACAGTGTGAGGTCCCTGATTTAGTTGGGGGTCTATTTACCAGGATATGATGTTTGCCAGGTTTATGATCTTTTTCTCATTGTGTGCCCGAGGATGTGAGGTCTGTGGCTGTCATTGTGTCTCCTGTTATGTGAGGTCTTTTTCATGGGCACATGTGAAATATGTAAGGTCTCTGAGCTATCTGTGGTTATTTGTCTCTGGGTGTGAGGTCTCTGATCAGTTTGTGGACTTAATTCCTAGAGTTTGACATCATCAATCTGTTTGCAGGTTTATGTCCCATGATATGATGTCTCTAGTCTTTCTTTTCAAGAGTATATGCCCCATGCATCTCATCTATTCCTCTGTGTTTCCAATTGTGAGGGAAACTCATCTGTGTGAGGGTGTGTATTCCATGATGTGAGGCCCCTATGTTTTTGCAGGTGTATTCCAAAGGATATGAGCTCTCATCTCTTTTGGGTGTGTCACAATTTGAGAGGACTCTGCTTCACTTCTGAATTTATTTCTCAGTATGTAAGGTCTCTGATCTGTTTGTGGTATGTACTTCAGGATTTGAGTTGTTGTTTTTAGACAGAGCCTCAAGCTGTGGCCCTGGGTAGAGTGCTGTGGAATCATAGCTCACAGCAACCTCCAACTCCTGGGATTAAGCGATTCTCTTACCTCAGCCTCCCAAGCAGCTGGAACCACAGGCACTCTCCATAATTCCCCGGCCATTTTTTGGCCGTAGTTGTCATTGTTGTTTGGCACGCCTCGGCCGGATTTGAACCCACCACTTCTGGTGTATGTGGCTGGTGCCTTAGCCACTTGAGCTACAGGTGCCGAGCCTAGGATTTGAGTTCTTTATGGAAATACATACTAGGCTCTGAGCGCTCTCACATGTTTAGATATATGCACCAGGGGTATATAACCTAATCTGTTTAGTTGTGAATGTCCAGGGTCTATAGTTTCAGAGTTTGTTGTGAGTGTATGTCCCTTAGTCTAAATCCTCTGATCTCTTTGTGGGTTCATATCCTTAGATACGAGCTCTATTGTCTCTTTGTGGGCGTATGTCACGAGACATTAGTTCTATGATCTATTTCTGGCTCCTTTTCTTCACATGTCTGGTTTCTCATGTGCTTGTTCATGTATATTACAGCATTTGAGATCTCTGATTGTAGATGGTCTCTGATGTGTTTTGGAGTATGTCCTATGATGGGAACTCTCTGACCTGTTTGTTGGTGTGTGTCTTAGAGTATGAAGTCTCTGATCTCTTTGTGGGTAGATATTGCAGGGTTTGAGGTCTGTGGTCTCTTCGTGGCTACATGTCTAGGTCTGTGGTCTCTTTGTGGCTACATGTCTGTTGAGGTATATCCCACCATGAGAACTCCCTGACTTTTTTGTGGGTATATGCCTAATGATGTGAAGATTTTGATCTGTTTTCTGGTGACTGAACTAGGTTGTGAGGACACTGACGTGTTGGAGGGGATTTTCTTAGGATGTGAGTTCTATGATCCGTTTCTGAATATGCATCCTAGGATGTGATGTCTCAGAGCTATTTGTGGATGTACATCCCAGGCATGAGTTTTCTTAGCAGTTTTCCTAGCTGTTTATGGGTATATGTCCCAGGTTGTTAAATCTATGATGCTTTTGATATTAGTTGCAAGAATATAAGATTTCCTATTTGTATGCATATATATATATATATATAAAACAGGTTGCAAGGTTTATTTTTATTTTTTAAAGTCATTGATATAGTTTTTGTTGGGTTTTTCTTTTTTATGAGACAGAATGTCAATTTGTCACCCTCTGTAGGGTGTAGTGGCGTCACAGCTCACAGTAACCTCAAACTCTTGGGTCCAAGAGATCCTTTTGCCTCAGCCTCCTGAGTAGCTGGAACTACAGGCACTGACCACAATGCCCAGCTATTTTTAGAGATGTGGGTCTTGCTCTGGCTCAGGCCAGTCTCCAGCTCATTAACTCAGGCAATCCACATGCCTCGGCCTCCCAGAGTGCTAGGATTATAGGTGTGAGCTATTGCACCTGGCCTAGGTCTTTTTTGTTGCGTGAAGAAATAAACCAGTGGAGAAAGAGGTTGAAGGTAGGGTAGGCTGTGGAATAGAACCTCGTTCGGCCATTCCATAAAGTAAACCACCATTTCCAAGATGTGTAGAGTGATAAGAAACATTCAATTTATAATTCCCTCTTCAAGGAGCTACCAGCTTAGGGAAGCAAAGACCACAACACATACTGCCTCTGGTCCTGTAACAATGTGCAGGTGGGTCTCCTGCAAGTCTGAGGGATGGTTCAGGTCTCTCAGAACATCTACCTGGTTCACCTACAGGTGATCTCCTCTGATTCAGAAATGCCAGGCAGTATCACTTCTTTCTCTGGTTCTCCCTTTTTTTTTTTTTCATTGAGACAGAGTCTGACTATGTCACCCTGGGTAGAGTAATGTGGTGTCATAGCTCACAGCAACCTCAAACTCTTCGGCATTGGTTCTTAACCTTCCTAATGCCATAAGTCTTTAATACAGTTCCTGTGGGTCGTGACCCACAGGTTGAGAACTGTTGCTCTTGGGATTAAGTGATTTTCTTGCCTCAGCCTCCCAAGTAGCTGGGACTAAAGGTGCCCACCACAACACCGGCTATTTTTTTTTTTTTAGTTGCAGTTATCATTGTTGTTTAGCAGGCCTGGGCCAGGCTTGAACCTGCCAGCCCCAGTGTATGTGGCCGGTGCCCTAACCACTGAGCCTTTTTTTTTTTTTTGAGACAGAGTTTCAAGCTGTGGCCCTGGGTAGAATTCCATGGCATCATAGCTCACAGTAACCTCCAATTCTTGGATTCAAGTGATCCTCTTGCCTCAATTTTTCTATTTTTTTTTAGTAGAGATGGGGTCTTGCTTTTGCTTAGGCTGGTCTTGAACCTGTGAGCTCAGGCAATCCACCGGCCTCAGCCTCCCAAAGTGAGCACCACGCTCGACTTGGTTCTCCTTTTTCAAGTCAGAACTGCTCTTGAATGGGGGAGAAGTCCACAAACCTAAAATGATGTGAAACTTTAAAGATATGATTTCTGCAATACTATTTGAGATGGTTGAAGTTAAAATGGCTGCTAGAACCTTATACAATATTTAAAATCAGATCACACCAATGATTTCAACCATTAATGGCATTATATTTTAGATATTTCTATGTATTATGTAGGTTTAACTTCCTTCCTTTTACCCCTGCTCCTCTCCTGAGAATCCAAACAAAAAAATTTAAAGGCCGTGCCTGTGGCTCAAAGGAGTAGGGCGCCGGTCCCATATACCAGAGGTGGTGGGTTCAAACCCAGCCCTAGTCAAAAACAGCAAAAAAATAAAACAAAAAAATAAATTTAAAAAACTGAATGTAGGCTTGGCACCTGTAGCTCAAGCGGCTAAGGCACCAGCCACATACACCAGAGGTGGCTGGTTCGAATCCAGCTTGGGCCTGCCAAACAACAATGACAACTACAACCAAAAAATAGCCAGGCGTTGTGTTAGGCGCCTGTAGTCCCAGCTACTTGGGAGGCTGAGGCAAGAGAATCACTTAAGCCAAGGAGTTGGAGGTTGCTGTGAGCTGTGATGCTGCAGCACTCTACCCAGGGTGACAGCTTGATGCTCTGTCTCAAAAAAAATAAATAAAATAAAATAAAAAACTGAAGTGTGTAAAAATCTGCTATATAATTTCTTTAAAGTCTTAGGTTAAAAACGTGTGTGGTGCTTCTGCTTTATGAGAACACTGCTTGTCTTGTCTTGTCTTTCTTCTTTCCTTCCTTCCTTCCTTCCTTCCTTCCTTCCTTCCTTCCTTCCTTCCTTCCTTCCTTCCTTCCTTCCTTCCTTTCTCTCTTTCTCCCTTCCTCCCTTCCTCCCTCCCTTCCTTCCTTCCTCCCTTCCTTCTTTCTTTCTGACAGAGTCTCACTTTATTGCCCTGCGTAGAGTACTGTAGCATCACAGCTCACAGCAACCTCACTCCTGGGCTTAGTTGATTCTCTTGCCTCAGCCTCCCAAGTAGCTGGGACTACAGGCACCTGCCACAATGCCCGGCTATTTTTTGTTGCAGTTTGGCTGGGGCTGGGTTTGAATCTGCCACTCTCAGCATATGGGGCTGGTGCCGTACTCACTGACCCACAGGCGCCACCCATTCTTTCTTTTCCTTTCCTTTTTTCTTTTTTCCTTTCCTTTCCTTTCCTTTTTTTGAGATAGAGTCTAGCTCTGTCACCCAAGCTAGAGTGTTGTGGCATCACAGCTCACAGGAACCTGAAACTCTTGGGCTGATGCAATCCTCCTGCCTCAGCCTCCCATGTAGCTGGGTCCACAAGTGTGTACCACAACACCTGGCTAGTTTTTCTATTTTAATAGAGAAAGAGTCTGACTCTTGCTTAGGGTCTTGAACTCCTAAAATCAAGAAGTCCCTCTGCTTGGGCCTCCCAGATTACTAGGATTATCAGACTGAGCCACCACACCTGGCCAATACAATGAGTGTTGTGCAGTTTTAAAATTGATAAATAACTTAGATACCTAATCCATGTTTCCTGGAGAAATGGCCATTCTTTCCTTTTTGTGTGTGTAGCTTAGGAGTTTCTTTCTTTCCTTCTTTTAATTTTAGATTAATATGAGGGTAAAAATGATGAGGGGCACAATGGAGAGATATGCAGAACAACCAATCCCCAAACCCTCTAGGGGAAGGGCTCAGCTACAAATTGAACTTTGGCTCTTATTTTAGTTAGTTAGTTTGTTCATTCATTCATTCATTTATTTGACAGAGTCTCGGTCTGTCACCCTGGGTAGAGTGCCATGGCATAATAGCTTACAGCAACCTCAAGCTTTTGGGCTCAAGATATCCTCTTGCCTCAGCTTCCCAAGTTGCTGGGACTGTTCGCGCCTGCCACAACCCCTGGCTATTTTTTTAGAGACAGGAGTCTCACTCTTACTGGTCTCAAACTCCTGAGTTCAAGCAATCCACCCATCTTGGCCTCCTTGAGCTCTAGGATTACATGTGTGAGCCCCTGAACCTGGCTGAGAGTACAACTTTTTAAGGACAATGCATAGTCTGTCCTTGCACTTACGACATATTTCTACTCTTCCCTAAGAAAAAGATGGTCAGTGCTTCTGCTTCCTTGTAATAAACTCATTTTGTGATTATTACATATTATTATTCCCTGCTTGGCACCTTTGTAGAGACTGATTTTTGTTCTTTTTTTTTAGAGACAGAGTCTCACTTTATCACCCTCGGTACAGTGCCGTGGCGTCACACAGCTCACAGCAACCTCCAACTCCCGGGCTTGCCTCAGCCTCCCCCAAGTAGCTGGGATTACAGGCACCCGCCACAACACCCAGCTATTTTTTTGTTGCATTTCGGCCGAGGCTGGGTTCGAACTCGCCACCCTCGGTATATGGGGCTGGCGCCCTACTCGATGAGCCACAGGCACCGCCCTGTAGAGACTGATTTTTCCATGTGTTTTTCATTTGGCAAAAATTCAATGTGGCTTTACATAGGATGTCTAAGTGTCATACACAGCAGTATTGATGTTATGGTTTTGAGTGGGAAGTATCTAGGGAGATGCATACATTTCCTAGAACAGTGGTTCTCAAACTGTGGGTTGCGACCCACAGGAACTGTATTAAAGGGGTGTGGCATTAGGAAGGTTGAGAACCACTGCCCTAGAAGAACAAAAGTAGGAGACTGAAAAGGGGTGTGCACAGGGTTAAAAGAGCTGATAGACACTATCTGGTTTTGAATTCTGTGCTGTCAGCCACCAAAGATTGCAGTGTGGGCCAGAATATAGATGTCTTCAGGAAGAAGTTTGGTTTGATACTGTGAAAATAACTGTTTCATTTTGTTCCAGACACAGGAGGAACATTATGGGTCATTTGCAGTCAACAGTAACCTGTGGACAAACATGTATGGGCATTTCTGCAAATGCTCTGTCAACCTAGGTGCTGGAGAAAGAGAAAAGAAGTATTCTATTAAAAAATACATAATTATGATTCAATAAAATTATTACAAAAAAAAAAAATATATGTCTGGGGCGGCTCCTGTGGCTCAGAGAGTAGGGCGCCGGCCCCATATACCGAAGGTGGCGGGTTCAAGCCCGGCCTCGGCCGAACTGCAAAACAAACAAAAAAGAAAATAGCCGGGCGCTGTGGCGGGCGCCTATAGTCCCAGCTACTAGGGAGGCTGAGGCAAGAGAATCGCTTAAGCCCAAGAGCTGGAGGTTGCTGTGAGCAGTGTGACGCCACGACACTCTACTCAGGGCAATAAAAGTGAGACTCTGTCTCTACAAAAAAAAAAAAAAAAAAATATGTCTGGGCTTGGCGCCTGTGGCTCAATGGGCTAAGGCGCCAGCCACGTACACCTGAGCTGGTGGGTTCAAATCCAGCCCGACCCACCAAACAACAATGACAGCTACAACCAAAAAATGGCCGAGTGTTGTGGGGGGGCACCTGTAGTCCCAGCTACTTGGGCGGCAGAGGCAAGAGACTCGCTTGAGCCCAGGAATTGGAGATTGCTGTGAGCTGTGATGCCACAGCACTCTATCCAGGGTGACAGCTTGAGGCTCTGTCTCAAAAAAAAAAAAAATACATACATATATATATTTCTGGGCCGGGCGCAGTGGCTCATACCTGTAATCCCAACACTTGGATGGTCCAGGTGGGTGGATTGCCTGAGCTCATAGGTTCGAGACCAGCCTGAACCACGTGAGACCTGGTCTCTAAAGATAGCTGGGCATTGTGGCAAGTGGCTGTAGTCCCAACTACTTGGGAGGCTGAGGTAAGAGAATTGCTTGATCCAAGGAGTTTGAGGCTGCTGTGAGCTATGACGCCATGGCTCTCTTCCAAATGTGACAAAGTAAGGCTTTGTCTCCAAATATACACACACACACACACACGCACGCACTTCCATTTCTAACTCACCCAAGACCCCAGGCTTCCCTAGCTGTATTTTGAAAGGCCAAAATGAAGTTTAGCATTACATGTCATTCTAGGTCATCTGGAAGCTGGTTCACTGGGGCCATCTCAGAAGGCCTGGATGTTCCCAAGAGGAACGGCAAGTCTACACAGAAAGATATGCCTTAATGATCTTCACATTGTCCACAGGGCAGTCCTGGGAGTTTGTTTCCAATATTCCTATTCAATTCACTATTTCTACCCCATGGCACACCAAAAACAGTGTGTTTGCCATTAAGCCACTAGGTGGGGGCGAAGGTCACAAACAATTGGCTGCTGCCGGTTTCTGGCCTTGCATTGGCCATAGTGAAATTCCAGCCCCCATGAATTTCAAGTTTGGATGAAGTACATCTTTGAACTATTTGTCATAGATAGATGCACCACCTTGACCTGTCCCTGTTGGGTCACCTCCTTAGATCACAAAATCTTTGATGATTCTGTGGAATTTGGTACCATTGTAGTAACCTCACTGAGCCAACTCAGCAAAGTTCTTACAGGTCTTTGGAGCATGCTTCCAGTACAGCTCCAGCACAATGATTCCCATGCTGGTCTCCAAGCAAACATTAGGAAGCTGCCAGGAGTCTGGGGGAATTGGCGCCATAATGAAACCAGCCAGTGTACTATTTGTTAAGGTATGTATATCCAGGGTATGAAGGCTCCTGAACTCTGTGTGTGTACATCTCAGGGTTGAGACCTTTTATCTGTTTGTGGGTATATGTCCCACGATCTCTCTCAAATCCTTATGGATGTGTACCCTAAGATGTCAAGTTATCTTTTTTTTTGAGACAGAGCCTCAAGCTGTCACCCTGGATAGGGTGCCGTGGCATCTCAGCTCACAGCAACCTGCAATTCCTGGGCTCAAGCGAGTCTCCTGCCTCTGCCTCCCAAGTAGCTGGGACTACAGGCACCCGCCACAACACCCGGCCATTTTTTGGTTGCAGCTGTCAT
>CAUYON010190602.1:0-10834 GCA_963573935.1 Arctocebus calabarensis
CTGTAGTCCCAGCTACTTGGGAGGCAGAGGCAGGAGACTCGCTTGAGCCCAGGAATTGGAGGTTGCTGTGAGCTGTGATGCCACAGCACTCTATCCAGGGTGACAGCTTGAAGCTCTGTCTCAAAAAAAAAAAAAAAAAAAGTTAATGGTATGTTATGTGATTTTCACCTCAATAAAAGAAAGGTCCACAAAAGTTGGTGGGGGACTACCTGGTTCCTTGACCACATCTGATGACACTCCCTCCACCTCAAGGAAGTCCAAGATTGTTGGTAGACCAGAGAAGCTTTGTGTTGGCTACAGCCTGCAGGGGCCCTCTGGCACTACTGAATGGAATTCATTCAGTTAGTCAGTCAATGAATATTTACTAAGTGCTTATTTCACACTAGGAGATGTGCTGGGCGTGAGTGGATAAGCCCTTGCCCTGGGGCTGGTGCTTCAGTGGGGGCAAACAGACAGACCCAACACACCAGCATATAGTATATGACGTGGTGGCACATGCTATGAATTGAGACGCAATTGGGGGTGACAGGGGCACTGAATGCAATTTTAACAAGGTGACCTCATTGAGGAGACATCTCAGCAAAGCCCAGAAGCAAGCAAGAAGGAGCAAGTATGGCCATCTAAGAGAAGAGCATTCCAGGCAGAGGGAACAGCCAGTGCCAAGTGCTGAAGTCCTTGTTATCTAAATTGTGCACATCTGAATATGGGTTGCTCAGCCCTAGTGAAGGCTCTGCAAGAACTTTTTTCTTTTCTTTTTTTCTTTGAGACAGTCTTGCTATGTTGCCCATGCTGCAGTACAGTGGTGGGATCATAGCTCACTGCAGTCTTAACTCCTGGGCTCAAGCAATTATTCCATCTTGACCTCTCAAGATGCTGGAATTGCATGTGTGAGCCATTGCTCCTTGCCTTTTTAAAAAACACATTCCAGCCTGGGCAGGTAACTCACGCCTGTAATCCTGGCAGTTTGGGAGGCTGAGGCAGGAGTTCAAGACCAATCTGAGCAAGAGTGAGACCCTATTGCTACTAAAAATAGAAAAAGTATCCAGGCATTGTGGCAGGCATCTGTAGTCCCAGCTACTTGGGAGGCTGAGGGAGGAGAACCCCTTGAGCTCAGAAGTTTGAGGTTGCTGTGAGCGAGGCTAATGCTACAGCACTCTAGACTAGGCAACAGAGTAAGACTCTTTCAAAAAAAAATAAAAAAAAAAAAAAAAAAAAGAGTCCAATTCTGACTTAAACAAGGAATCAGCCATGTATGGGATAACCCAGGCATGAACACCACTAAGTTCCTGCCCCCAAAGCCAAAATTCGGATTTCTATCACCAGTGGATAGCCCCCAGTCTGTTGAGAACAGAAAGTGATCCTAGCTACAAATCTTAGATAGGATTTACTATGGGCCAGGTGCTGCCACCTGCACTAACTCATTTAATCCTCACAATGAATTTTAGTAATGTAGAAAACGTTATTATCGCCATTTTACAAGTGGGGAAATAGAGGCCCAAGAAGGTGAAGTAGTTCCCCCAAGTTGGCAAGGGGCAGCTTCTAGATTTGAACCTAGGACACCTGTCTGCATATCCCGTATAGGTGTTCTGCATCCACGCACCTACCCAGGTGGATGCAGCCCTGTGAGAAGTTTTCAAGATCCCACCCAGGTGGGGTCCCCAGGTCTCCAGGCCTGCACTGGAGCTGCCTATGGTTCCAGGCTGAGCTGGCCAGGATCCCGGCCCTGGGGAGTCGGTGTTGGCAGGTGATTGATGGTTTAATATCTCGTGCTGCGACCTGGACCCCTCCTCGCCCACAGCTCAGCAGGCGGCCCCCAGCAAGAGGCAGAGATGGGATAATTCGGTTACCAAAAAGAGAATGAAAATTCCAGAGACAAAGAGGGAGGGAGGGAGGCGCTGAGAGTTGGGAGTTGTTTTGGAGTCTGAGTGCTCCCAGATCCCAGCCCCTCCCCAGCCGCCATCTGACTTCCTTTTTTGAGAAGGGAGACAGCAGATGTGATGAGTGAAAGCTGCAGGGCAGGGGCAAATCCTCAGAAGAGAAAGCAAGTGGCCTCTGCCTGGGACACCAGAGGGAGGCAGAGGAGACAGAAGCCTCTAGGTACTCAATTCAGAGGTTCTGCTCACTATTTATTTGTTTATTTTTTGGAGGTAGAGTCTCACTATGTCACCCTGGGTAGAGTGCCGCAGCGTCACAGCTCACAGCAACCTCAAACTCTTGGGCTTAAGCAATTCTCTTGCCTCAGCCTCCCAAGCAGCTGGGACTACAAGTCTGCCACAACGCCCGGCTATTTTTTTGTTGCAGTTGTCATTGTTGTTTAGCTGGCCCGGCTGGGTTTGAACCCACCACCCTTGGTGTATGTGGCTGGCGCCGAAACCACTGTGCTATGGTCGCTGAGCCATCCTTTACTTATTTTTTTGAGACAGGGTCTCGCTCTGTTGCCCAAGCTGTTCTCGAACTCCTGGCCTCAAGGATTCTCCCACCTCGGCCTCCCAAACTACTGGGACTACAGGTGTGAGACACTACATCCAACCTTCAGGACATCAGTGTGCGTGTGTGCGCCTCTGTCCCTGTCTCTCTCTCTGTCCCTCGCCCCACCCCCGGGCCAACCACATCCAAACTTTGGACTTTCTCTCCACCTCCCCGACCCCATCTTGGTCCAGCCCAGCATCATTAACTTACATGGAGCAGTCCCCTCTGCCCTGGTCTTGGTCTCCTGCCTTTGCCCTGAAGCCTGTTTTTTCCATAGCCTCCAGGGGGCGCGTATGAGCACCTGAGCCTGGTCACGCCTAGAGGCTCCCACTAAAGTTGGTTACTTATGGCTGCCATCACGTCCTTAGCGTTTTTAAACAATGCAAACGTATTATCTTACCGTTCTTAAAGTGAGAAGTCTGGTACGGGTCTCGCCTGCCTAAAATGATGATATCAGCAAGCCATGCACCATTCTGGAGGCTGTAAGGAAGGATGGGTTTTCTTGCTTATTTTTAGGGGTTGCAGAATTCAGTTTTTTTTTATTGTAGGACTGAAATCCCCATTTTCTTCCTATAGCCGTGACTCCGGCTTCCAGAGGTCGCCTCCCTTATGCTTTTTTTTTTTTGTAGAGACAGAGTCTCACTATGTTACCCTCGGTAGAGTGCTGTGGCGTCACAGCTCACAGCAATCTCCAACTCCTGGGTTTAGGAGATTCTCTTGCCTCACCCTCCCGAGTAGCTGGGACTACAGGTGCCCGCCAGTCCCTTATGCCTTTTAAAGGACTTGTGTAATTAGGTTGGACCCACTCAATAATCCAGAATCATTTCCCTGTCTGAAGATCCTTTAATTGCATTTGCAAAGTCTCTTTGTCTGTAAATTTGCATATTCACAGTTCCTGGGATTAGGAAGTACATATCCCAGGGAGGTCTGCTTATGGACCCCCCCTCTCTTAGAGCAAGTCTTCTCTGAGGCCACAAAGTCCTGCATGTTCTGTCCTGGTCACTGTCTCCAGCCATGTGGGTTTCCCCACTGTTCTCCAAACTCACCAAGCTCACGGCTGCCCCTGGGCCTTTGCACAGGCTGTTTATTCCCAACTGCCTGAGTCATCCTCTCCCAAATGCGTGAACATCTCCTTCCTCAGCTCCTTCATATCTCCCTTTACATGTTCTCCTCCCCAGAGAAATCTTCCCTGATACATACACCCCCCTCCCCAATCTACAACTCCCATAGCTGCTTTGCTTTTCTCTAGTTCTCTCTGCCCTAGGACATACTGCAGACATTTATTCCGTGTTCATCTTCTCTATGGTCTAGATGTCAACTCCTAAAGAGTAGTTCCTCTACTTTGTTCCCTCCTGACTCTGCACTGCTCTTCCTTTGCCAGCCCTTGGCACACAGCAGGTGTTTAATAAGTGTTTGTTGAGTGAGTGGGGGGGCAGCAGGGGGCCAGCACCGAGGAGGACTGAGATCCCATGGAAAGTTAGGTGGAGAGAGGTTGGTGTAGAGTAAAGAAAAAGACCTGAAAGAATCCTGGAGGTCAACAGATCACTGAAAAGACAGCCATGGTGGCTCATGCCTGTAATCCCAGCACTGTTGAAGGATCATTTGAGACCAAGAGTTCAAAATCAGTCTGGGCAACATAGCAAGACCCTGTCTCTACAAAGAAAGGAAAAAGAAAAACTAGCTGGGTGTGCTGGCACATGCCTGTAGTCCCGGCTACTCAGGAGGCTAAGCAATTCCTGGGTGGGGAATTGCTTCAGCCTGGGAGTTCAAGACTGCAGTGAGCTATGATCACTTCATTGCATGACAGCCTGGG
Organism: Arctocebus calabarensis; assembly: GCA_963573935.1. NCBI lineage: Eukaryota > Metazoa > Chordata > Mammalia > Primates > Lorisidae > Arctocebus > Arctocebus calabarensis. Next base: position 4,283 of record CAUYON010190602.1, read on the forward strand.
CAACAGAGTGAGAACTTGTCTCAGAAAAAAAAACAATTAAATTAAAAACAGAGAGAGAGAGGTGGCGCCTGTGGCTCAAAGGAGTAGGGCGCCCATATGCTGGAGGTAGTGGGTTCAAACCCAGCCTGGGAGAAAAAAGGCAAAAAATAAATAGGGTGGTGCCTGTGACTCAAGGAGTAGGGCGCCAACCCCATATACTAGAGGTGGCAGGTTCAAACCTGGCCCTAGCCAAAAACTGCAAAAAATAAATAAATAAAGATTTATGTTTTAAGTAAATAAATAAAAATATTTTTAAAAAAGAGAGAGAGAGAGATGGCAGTGATAAAATGCACCAGTGATGTACAAACTCTACTCATGGGGTTGTATTAAACACAACTCTGGTTTCATCTTCCACTGCCCCACAACATGCTTTCCAGGTTGGGGGGAAACATGTCCCCCCCTCTCCCCCTCACTGGATAAAATCTTAGCCTCATGATTGCTTTCGGATCATCTCAGATAGCAGATGTTCCCATGGGCACTTTAGGTTATATGGTAGCTTGGTTTCAATTTAAAACAAGAATGTCCAGAGCTAGGCTAGGACTACATTTCCTTCTGCCGCCCCTACCAGGCTTCTCGGGTCTGGTGACGGAGGGGTCCCTTCTTTCCCTCCTTTCCTTTCACACCCAGGGCTCACGCTCTGGGAGTATACTGGGTCAAATGGTGGCCCTAAGAGGATGTGTCTACCTCTTAACAGGCAAAACCTGTGAATGTGATTTTATTTCAAAAACGAATGCATATGTAAGTAATTTAGTTAAGACTCTCAAGATGAGATCATACTGAATTATCTGGTGGTCCTAAATCCAGAGTTCAGATTACGAGTCCCTCTGACCTGTCTGCTGCCTCCCTTGGAATCTGCTCCCTACTCTGACTCTTGCCTCATTCAAGCCAGTCACAGACTTGCTGTTGGAGTTCTGATAACTCCTTCTGGGAAGCCCTCCTAAAAGTAGGAGGGCTACTTTTTTTTTTTTGCAGTTTTTGGCCAAGGCTGGGTTTGAACACGCCACCTCCAGCATATGGGGCTAGCGCCCCACTCCTTTGAGCCACAGGCGCTGCCCAAAGTACATGATTTTTAACCCACCAGAGCAATTGCCAGCCCCTTTCCCCTACCCTTCCCACGCCATGAGGCCCTGAAAATTGAGGGAACCCACACTTGTTCTGCATTTTACTGATGTTTCCCCTTCCTTGGCTTGAGGCGGGACACCTTGCTCTATCTCCTTCCTCTGAAGGGGGAGACCACAGGCTCATAGCACACCCTTTCTGAAGAAATCCTCTGCCAGGCATGGTGGCTCACACCTGTTGGGAGGCTGAGGCGCGTGGATCACCTGAGCTCATCTTTAAAAATATCCGGGTATCAGCTTGGCGCCTATAGCTCAGCAGCTAGGGCACCAGCCACATACACTGGAGCAAGCCGGTTTGAACTCAGCCCAAGCCTGCCAAACAATGACAACTACAACCAAAAACTGCAAATGACAACTGCAAATGACAATTACTTAAGCCCAAGAGTTTGAGGTTGCTGTGAGCTGTGATGCCATGGTACTCTACCAAGGGTGACGTACTGAGACTCTGTCTAAAAAAAAAAAAATTTTAAAATGACTGGATAGGGTGGCACCTGTGGCTCAGTGAGTAGGGCACTGGTCCATATATAGAGGGTGGCAGGTTTGAACCCAGCCCTGGCCAAACTGCAACAAAAAAATAGCCAGGCGTTGTGGCCTGTTGTCCCAGCTACTCCGGAGGCGGAGGCAAGAGAATCACCTAAGCCCAAGAGCTGGATGTTGTTGTGAGCTGTGACACTACAGTACTCTATCAAGGGCAACTAAGTGAAACTCTATCTCTAAAAAAAAAAAAAAAAAAAAAAAATGCTGGATATGGTGGCACACACCTCTAGTCCCAGCTACTCAGGAGACTAAGGAAGGAAGATCCCTTGAGCCTAGGAGTTTGAGGCTGCTGTGAGTTTTGATTGCACCACTGCAAGCCAGCCTGGGTGACACAGCCAGACCCCATCTCTACCAAAAATGGGTGACACACTCTTATAGTCTTAACTAGTCCAGAGGCTGAGGCAATGGGATCTCTTGAGCCAAGGAGTTTGAGGCTACAGTAAGCTATAATGACACCACCACACTCCAGCCTGAGCAACAGAGCAAAATACTGTCTCTAAAACAAAAAACAAAACAAAACAAAAATTAAATGAAAAGCAAAAGTAATCTTTTTTTTTTTTTTTCGAGACAGAGTCTCACTTTGTTGCCCGCAGTAGAGTGCTGTGGCATCACAGCGCACAGCAACTTCCAACTCCTGGACCTAAGTGATTCTCTTGCCTCAGCCTCCCGAGCAGTTGGGACTACAGGCACCTGCCACAACGCCGAGCTATTTTTTTTGTTGCAGTTTGGCTGGAGCTGGGTTTGAACCCGCCACCCTTGGTATATGGGGCCGGTGCCCTACTCACTGAGCCAGAGGAGCACCCAAAATAAACTTCTTTCTTTTTTTTTTGCAGTTTTTGGCCAGGGCTAGGTTTGAACCCACCCCGTCGGCATATGGAGCCGGCGCCCTAAGCAAAAGCAATCTTTGCTATGGTCTGGCACCCTGTACTGGTCACTGTGTCTGCTTAGTTGAATTCTCCATCTTAGCATCCTGTTGATCTAGTGTCCAACTCTTCTGGTCACTGATGCGATGTGGCTGTGTAAATATTCCAGGCCAATGGAGAAGGGGAAAGCTTACAGAAAGGGAAGGAAGAGTGACGGAAAAAGGGCCACACAGGAGTTGTCTGAGCTATACCCAGGAAATCTGGGCTTGGGGAAAACCCAACCTGTAGCCCTTTTGAAGCTGAGAGTGCTCCTATGGCTTAGCAACCTGAGTGGCTGCTTTAAAACCTAAATCAGAGCCGGTCAATGTCAGGCTCAAACCTTTCATTACTCTTAAATAAAAACATGGGCCCTCTTCCATTGCCTATAAGGCCCCATCCCCTCTCTGCCCTCCTCCACATGTTTTGAAAATACACCTGCCTCCGGGCCTTTGCATATAAGCCATGCCTCCCTCCAGAAGAAACCCGGTCCTGGCATTCACATGACTTTCTCTCTCTCTTCATTCCAATCTGGAGCACAGACTGTCCCCCAATATCTCTTTTACTTGTCTCTCTCTCTCTTTTTGGTAAGCAATTTTATTTTTTATTATGGTAAAATATCGATAACATAAAATTTACCATTGTAACCATGTTCAGGTACACAACTCAGCTATATTAAAGATGTTTACATTGTGCCACTCACATGTCTATCTAGTTCAGGAACTTGGGCTCTGGGCCTGTGTTCTTAGGAATGTCCCTAAAGTGTATATGGAAGATAAAATATGCAGCATGCAGGCTGGGCACAGTGGCTCACACTTACAATCCCAGACCTTTGGGAGGCTTAAGTAGGAGGATCCCTCGAGACCAGGATTTCAAGCTCAGCCTGGGCAACATAGTGAGACCCTATCTCTACCAAAAATTTAAATATTAACCAGGCAAGGTTGGGCCTGCCTATAGTCCCAGATACTTGAGGCAGGAGGATGGCTTGAGCCCAGGAGTTGGTGGTTGCAGTGAGCTAAGATTATGCCACTGCACACCAGCCTGGGCAACAAAGCGAAAAAAAAAAAAAAGGTGGCATCAATGTGGGTCATTCTCTGTCCCCTCCCCGCCATGTTCAATTTGTGGCTCTGCTCTGTGTCCTGGGAGCCAAACTCTAGGGCTGCACCATTGGTCTCCCTTGTCCCCTGGTTTAGGAGTGGGTTTAATGAAGGGAGGCATCAGTCAGGAGTGAAAGAAAGGCTGTCTGGGGTTCCTCAGCCTCACTCCTGTTGGAAGGGGATCCTGTACCTCTTCCTAAAAGAACTTCACTTACTTCAACTGGCCATGTGCTTTCTTAAAAGCTCCCAGCTTGCTGCCAGCCCCTGACCCCCCACCAGTCCCATGCACAGGGCAGGGGGGCACTTTCTTATAAAACTTTTGATGAACCTGCCCTGACTACTAAGTGGTTAAAAATATCCACTCCGCCCAGGCAATTTTGCTAAGCCTGTGTCAGGGGGAGAAAGAGAGACTCCAGAGAGCTCACAAATGAAGCAAATTGCTGAAAATCGGATTTTTACTGTCTTATCTAGGAGCCACATGAGAGGAGATTGCAATTTCTACGGGAACTTTCTCACATCCCTACATTTGTGGTACAAGTAGCAGAAAGTGGGAGGAGTGGAGAGAGAAACAGAACACAGAGGCATGAGAAGAAAGGAGCAGGAAGAGAGGGGAGGAAAACATGTACAGGAGAAAAGGAAAATGGCCATGATACATTTGGGCAGGACTGAGAAAGTCACAGGAACCACCAGTCATTTTGAGTAACCCCCACCCCAGGAGGCAGCACCTACAAGGGCTATCTTCACTCACAAAGCCCCTCAGCCATGTCCAATTATAATTGCAAAGCAAGTTTAATTAGGGATAGGTTTAATGAAGGGAGGCATGTCCAATGCAGGGGCACTCACCCCATTCTACTGATGAGAAAACTGAGGCTAAGAGAAAAGATGTACTTGGCCACTCATGGTGGCACTTGCCTGTAGTCCTGACTACTTGGGAGGCTAAGACAGGAGGCTCACTTGAGCCCAGGAGTTCAAGATTGCAGTGAGCTTCCCATTGCACATTAGCCTAGGTGACAGAGTGAAACCTTGTCTCAAAAAAAAGAAAGAAAGAAAGAAAAAGAAAAGAAAGCCTGGTGCAGTATGGCTCACGCCTGTAATCCTAACATTCTGGGAGGCTAAGGCAGGTGGGTTGCTTGAGCTCAGGTGTTTGAGATCAACTTGAGCAAAAGCAAAACCCCATCTCTATGGGAAAAAAAAAAAATTAGAAAAACTAACCAGGTATTATGGCAGGTGCCTGTGGTCCTAACTACTCAGGAGGCTGAGGCATGAGTTGAGCCCAAGAGTTTGAGGTTGCTATGATTGACATCATAGCACTCTGAGACTCTGTCTCAAAAAAGAAAAGAAAAAAAACAAAGAGTGTATTTGCTTAAGATCCTAAAGCTAGGGGCAGCACCTGTGGCTCAGTGAGTAGGGCACCGGTCCCATAAACCAAGTGTGGCGGGTTTGAACCCAACCCCCGCCAAACTGCAACAACAACAAAAAACATAGCTGGGTGTTGTGGCGGGTACCTGTAGTCCCAGCTACTTGGGAGGCTAAGGCAAGAGAATCACCTAAGCCCAAGAGCTGGAGGTTGCTGTGAGCTGTGATGGCATAGTACTCTATTGAGGGTGACAAAGTCAGACTCTGTCTCTAAAAAAAAAAAAAAAAAAAAATCCTAAAGCTAATTTATTCATCATGGGAACAACCAAATGAAGCCCAGAATAGAGGTTGGAAAACATCTGTCAAGGATGAGAGTCAAAATATTTCTAGCTTTGCAGGCCACATGTTCTCTGTTGCAATTACTCAATTTTGCTAAAGTTCAGGTTTAAACATGGAAATAAATGATTGACTCTGTGTGCCAATAAAATTTTATTTACAAAGCAAACCAATGACCCAGTGGATTTGGCCCAGGAGCTTTAGTTTGCCAACCTCTGGTCTAGAGCTATACCATCCAAGATAGTAACCACTACCCACACGTGGCACTTAAAATTTAAATTTATTAAACTTACACAAAATTAAACATCAAATTCCTCAGTGACAATAATCACATTTTCAAAAGCTTAGTAGATACAGGTGGCTAGTGGTTATTTTGTTGGACAGCACAGGAATTGACCATTTTCATTATCACAGAAAATTTCACTGGCCTTTTTTTTTTTTTTTTTTTTGGAGACAAAGTCTCACTCTGTTGCCTCAGGCTAGAGAACTATGGCCTCATATCTCACAGCAACCTCAAACTCCTGGGCTTAAGCAATCCTTTTGCCTCAGCCTCCCTAGTAAAAGGGACTACAGACACATACTGTCTCTCCTGGCTAATTTTTCTATTTTTAGTAGAGACAGAGTCTCACTGTTGCTCAGGCTGGTTTCAAATTCCTGAGCTTAAGCAATCCACCTGCCTCAGTCTCCCAAAGTGCTAGGATTATAGGCATGAGCCATTGCACATAGCCTCATTGGACTTTTACTCTACATTATGTTTGTATATCCCACGTTACCTGAATGATTTGCTCTGATTCATTTTTCTGTTTTCAAGTCACCTCCTCCAGGAAGTCTCCCCTGACTACTCTAGAAAGTAGAGTACTCCTCACACCATTTACCCTGCTTGATTTTTCTTTGCAGCTCTCCCTGACACTCTGTTATACTCCCATTTATTTATTTATTTTTTTTTGTAGAGACAGAGTCTCACTTTATCGCCCTGGGTAGAGTGCCATGGCATCACACTGCTCACAGCAACCTCCAGCTCTTGGGCTTAAGCGATTCTCTTGCCTCAGCCTCCCTAGTAGCTGGGATTACAGGCGCCCGCCACAGCGCCTGGCTAACACCCATTTATTTTTGTATTTGTTTTCATCTCTTCCATCAGAATTCAAACTTCATGAAGGCAGAGGTTTTGTG
>CAUYON010190609.1:0-38173 GCA_963573935.1 Arctocebus calabarensis
TTTTTTTTTTTTTTGAGACAGTGCCTAAAGCTGTCACCCTGAATAGAGTGCCATGGCATCACAGCTCATAGCAACCTCCAATTCCTGGGCTCAAGCGAGTCTCCTGCCTCTGCCTCCCAAGTAGCTGGGACTACAGGCGCCTGCTACAACGCCGGCCATTTTTTGGTTGCAGCCGTCATTGTTGTTTGGCGGGCCAGGGCTGGATTCGAACCCACCAACTCAGGTGTACGTGGCTGGTGCCTTAGCCTGCTGAGCCACAGGCGCTGAGCCCACACTTATATTTCTTATCTGCTGATTGTAAAATAGTGATTTTTCTAATTCTATTATTTTTTCTAAATTTGTTAGTGCACTCTATTCTAAGGAAGAGATTTTTCTTCTCATTTTTCATATCTTTAAAAAAAAGTATGGACTGAGATTCTATTTTATTCTATTGGAATAAATGGAATATGATAATACTATCATGATTTATTCTAATATTTAAATTTTCCAGATTTGGCCAATGGGAGCCCTTTCAAGCTAATTGGTTTGTCCTTTTAAAATGTCTCCACTGCTCTTTAAGCATTTCCATACTTTCTGGTACAATAGTACATTCTAGGCTCATCTTATACTTTGTCTATCCCAATCCTGAAATCAGCCATGTCTCCAAAGGGCCTCAGTTATTTTTAGTGGAGAACGGTAGAGTGTGAAGTGTTTTCTTGGCTTTTGTGATGTTGCTGCTCCAAGGCCCTTTGGCGGAAAGGGGAAGTTTACATATGTATATTGTACATTTATATTTATTTCCGCAGGTATTGAAAACCATAAAATCTTATCAATACTTCCAATTCCAATCCAATCACACACATTTCTTCTTGCTTTTCCTTTCTCTATCTGTAAACACCTTCTCAAACAATGAGAAATTTGGCTCTCATTACTCTCAACATAGTTTTTCTTTGTGTAGACCTCCCGTGTGTAACCAGCCTCCTGATCTTGCAGGGCCGCTGCCTCATCTTCTTTGTGTGGGCTCTAACCCCTCCAGATGACTTTCTAGTTGAATATGGGAGTTGATATAGTCTGCTATGCAAGATGGAAAAGCAGACAGAAACACTAGAAAGAGAACTATAGAAAGCAATCACAGAGAAGGGGCACAGAGGTACTTTTTTGGATTTCTGGAAGCTTTCCAACTACTGGCTCTAGTCTTTAGTTAAGATAGGGCTATTTACTGGCTTTTCTAAGAAGCTCCTGTATCACTATGATAAATGTTCCTCTTTTGGTTAAGCTAGTTCAGGTTGGTTTTTGCTACTTGCAAATAGTCTTAAACAAAGGTATATTTATATTCTGGCTTGTTTTACAAAAATAAATTGTAGAAATAATCAGGGTTCAGGGAAAATAAAAATTAGCCCACAGAAAATGCATACCACATGGTACTGTACAGTTGCTTAGCATAGGCTGAAATATTAGCTCTAAGATTTCCAGTGATCCCAACAAAGTATGAAACACTATCCCTTGTAAGATTTTATGTCTAGAGATTTGGAACAAACCAGTAACTGGAACATTAATAGATAGACCACTGGAATAGATACAGAGTTTAGAAGTGAACTATTCAACAAATGGCTGATGGTGTAGCCATCTGAAAAAAAAAAACCAATTAATTTGGATCTCTACCTCACCCCATATACTGAATCAATTCAAAATAAATCAAGCTTTAATTGTAAGAGACTGAAAGTCTAAATGTTCATCAATAGAGAATTAGTAAATTATGGTATGTATATCCCTGCAATAAAATGCTATGAGAGTTGAAGAAAAAAAAAAAAACAGTGAAGAGCTCTGTATTATTGCTACAGACATATTTCTGGATATATTAATTTGCCACCTCTCCCAACAACCTATAGTATATGTGTATGAAATTCTGGCATTTTTGTACACCAGGAACGCAGAATATATGTCAGTCTTGGTTTGCATGTGCATACACATTTTGAAGAATAAGCAAGAGACACTAGTTACCTGTGTGGGACATGAGGATAGATGTAGGGAGAGAGCTTTTTTTCCACTGTGTATCTTTTATGCTTGCTGATGGATGAGCCATTTTTAGTACTTATTTTAAAAACAAAAAAATTAATATAAATCAGACAAATCTACAAATCAGCTAATCTTGACAGGTTGTGTAAGGGTAACAGGAAGGGCTGAAAGTTTTACCTGCCCACAAATTTCCACTGTTCAGGTAGCCCTGTGCTGACTCCCACACTGGGATGCCATTCTTTTTGGGAAGGATTATCTTCAGAACCTGGCTTAATGGCATGCCCTGTAATCCCAACTATTTAGGAGGATGAGGCAGGAAGTTCACTTGAAACCAGGAATTTGAGGCAGTAGTGAGCGATGATTGTGCCACTACACTCCAGCCTGGGTGACAGAGAGACACTTTACCTCTAAAAACACAACCCCGCACACACGCAACAAAAATATTACATCCAGAAAGCCTTTACATGTTTTACTGGGGAGATAAAGGAAACATTATTTATTTATTTTTTTTGAGACAGAGCCTCAAGCTGTCACCCTGGATAGAGTGCTGTGGCATCACAGCTCACAGCAACCTCCAATTCCTGGGCTCAAGCGAGTCTCCTGCCTCTGCCTCCCAAGTAACTGGGACTACAGGCGCCCGCCACAACGGCTGGCCATTTTTTTTTTTTTTTTGGTTCCAGCCGTCATTGTTGTTTGGCAGGCCTGGGCTGGATTCAAAACCACCAGCTCAGGTGTACATGGCTGGCACCTTAGCCCGTTGAGTCACAGGTGCCAAGCCAGAATTTCTGCTTTAAATCATGAGTTTACAGTTTGGGTAATCTGGTGAATGGGGGCAGTACAACCAACGAGAATTGAAGAGGAAAAGGTGGGGACAATCATGGACTGAGTTTGAACATATTGATCTTCACGGTGCTCTTAGAATGTCCAGATTCATTTATCCAGCAAGCCCCAGTCTCAGAGGAAACAGATTTGAGAGTCATCTGCACATAGGTTGTGCGAACACCATGACACCGACCATCCAGGAAGAAAGCCTACGTGGAGAAGAGAAGAGGACCCAAGGCAGAACTCCAAGAAGCAACACTTAGAAAGGGAGGGCAAGGAACAAGAACTCTTAAATGAGACAGAGAAAACAGTCATCCAGAAACAAGGAGAGCCTGGAGCTTATGGTGTCTGGGAAGTAAAGGAGTAAGATTGCAGAGAGGAATCAGCAACATCAGATACGTGCATACCAGAAATGTCTGTAAAGTAAGTCTGAAAAGTGCTCTTTGGACTTGATGGTTAAAAATTCTTTGGTGACCTGGGTGGCACCTGTGGCTCGTGGGCAGGGCACCGGCCCCATATTCCGAGGGTGGCTGATTCAAACCCGGCTCCAGCCAAACTGCAACAAAAAAAATAGCCAGGCATTGCAGCAGGTGCCTGTAATCCCAGCTATTTGGAAGGTTGAGGAAAGGGAATCACCTAAGCCCAGGAGTTGGAAGTTGCTGTGAGCTGTGTGATGCCACAACACTTTACAATGGGTGATAAAGTGAAACTCTATGTCTACAAAAAGAAAAAATTCTTTGGTGACCCTTACTTGTGGAATTTTGGTAGAGTGTTCAAAGCTGTGAGTTTACATTGAGAGTGAATAAATGAAGATGGTCAATAAAGAAGGGAAAAAGAAATAATTGGGCTCGGGCTCAGGCTCAGCTCCTGTGGCTCAGTGGCTAGGGTGCCAGCCACATACACCAGAACTAGCTGGTTCAAACCCAGCCTGGGCCTTCCAAACAACATGACAACTACAACCAAAAAATATATGTATATAGCCTGGCGTGTGGTGGGGATCTGTAGTCCCAGCTACTTGGGAGGCTGAGGCAAGAGGATCACTTGAACCCAAGAGTTTGAGGTTGCTGTTAGCTATGATGCCATGGCATTCTACCAAAGGTGATAGCTTGAGACTCTGTCTCAAAAAAAAAAAAAAAAGGCTTGGTGCCTGTGGCTCAAGCGGCTAAGGCGCCAGCCACGTACACCTGAGCTGGCGGGTTCAAATCCAGCCTGGGCCCAACACAGCTGCAACCAAAAAATGGCCGGGCGCTGTGGCAGGTGCCTATAGTCCCAGCTGCTTGGGAGGCGGAGGCAGGAGACTCGCTTGAGCCCAGGAATTGGAGGTTGCTGTGAGCTGTGATGTTACAGCACTCTATCCAGGGTGACAGTTTGAGGCTCTGTCTCAAAAAAAAAAAAAGAAAAGAAAAAAGAAATATTGGGCTCTAGCTGAAAGGGGTACTGGGATCAAAGGAAGATTTCTTTGAAAACAGGAGAAGAAAAGGCTGAAAATATAACAAAAGAAAGTTGAGAGATGGCAAAAAGTTCTCTTTTTTTGCAGATTTTGGCTGGGACCAGGTTTGAACCCACCACCTCCAGTATTTGGGGCCAACACCCTACTCCTTTGAGCCTCAGGCGCTGCCCCCTTTTTAGTGCCGTGACATCACAGCTCACAGCAACCTCAAACTCTTGGGCTTAAGCGATTCTCTTGCCTGAGCCCCCCAAATAACTGGGACTACAGGTGCCCACCACAACGCCCAGCTATTTTTTGGTTGTAGTTGGCCTGGGCTGAATTCGAACCTGCTAGCTCCAGTGTATGTGGCTGACACCCTAGCCACTGAGCCTCAGGCACCAGGCCAAGCAAAAAGTTCTTGAGGAAACAGGACCATGTGGGTTCAAACATGCAGGCTAAAGTATGGATGGGTCATGAACAAGAATAAAGACCCTCATCTTCTAAGAAAGGAGGAGAGGAGTAATGATGGTAAACATGTCTAATGTGGGAAGAGAGTCAGGAAGTGGGCTGAAACAATAACTGATGAAGTTGGCCTTCTCAGTATGGGATACTGATGGATGGACCAAGGTGATGAATTGACCCATCTCCTCACTGGTAGCCACATAGCAAAATGATACTGGGGTACTAATCTCAGTGTAACACAACCCATAGAGGGAACATGGTTGCCAAAGGTGTTGAGTTTTTAGGGATGCTAGGTGTATGCATATTTATAACATCCATTCTTCTTCTTTTTTTTTTTTTTTATTTTTTGAGACAAAGCCTCAAGCTGTCACCCTGTGTAGAGTGCTGTGGCACCACAGCTCACAGCAACCTCCCAAGTCCTGGGCTCAAGCGATTCTCCTGCCTCTGCCTCCCAAGTAACTGGGACCACAGGCACCTGCCACAACGCCCTGCTATTTTTTGGTTGCAGCCCTCATTGTTGTTTGGTGGATCTGGGCTGGATTCAAACCCGCCAGCTCAGGTGTATGTGGCTGGCGCCTTAGCCACTTGAGCCACAGGCACCGAGCCCCATTCTTTTTTTTCTTTTTAATGGGGGCAAACCATACAGTAAATAGGTTCCAATCAAGTGCACAAATCTTAAGCATACAGCTCAGTGAAATGTTACATTTGCTTACACTCATATCACCTCCACCCCAGGGAAGATACAAAACATTTCCAACACCTTAGGTTTTCTTGTTCTCCTTCCAATCTATATTCCCAAACCATATAGCTACCTATTATTCTGACTATAAATAATCTACTAAATAATCACCAATGATTATTTTTGGTTTTGAACTTTATAGAGCTCCATATATTCCATATAGTTCCAAATACAACCATATTTTGGTTTGGGGATTTTGTGCTCAATTTGATGTCTATGAGATTCATTTACAATGTGGCTTGCATCTGCAGTTAAATTTTTTTCTGCATAGTATTCTGTTGTATGTATGTGTGTGTATGTATATATATTCTAAGTAATTTATCCATTCTGCGATTGATGGGCACTTGCATTGTTTCCAGTTTGGAGTTACTGAGTAAAGCTAATATGAACATTTTGATGACTGTGTGTGTGTGTTTATGAACATACACATTTCTTTTTCTTGGGTATATACCTAAGAATGAAATTGTGGGTTACAAAGTAGGCATATGCTTCACTTTAGTAACTATTGTCATATGACTTTTCAATTATTTACTTTCTAAGCAGCAGGGTATTAGAATATGGAGAATGGAGAATTTTAATTGCTCCACATTTTCCTGCCACCTGATATTGTCATTTTTTTTTTAATTTACCACATGGTGAGTGAGGAGTGGTCTCTTTCTGTGGGTCTCTTTCTTTTTGTAGGCTTATTGACCACCTGAATAAATTCCTGCTGCCATTGATTCTAATAGCAATTCTCAATTTATTAATTGCTTAAAGTAATATGATATATTTATTTAATTCCCCAAATTTCATTTATTTATTAATTCAACAGATATTTATAGAAGAACTACTGTGTCTAGCACTGAACTGGAAATAAAGATACAAGAGCAAACAAGACAGATGTAGTCCTATCTCTCGTAGAACAGACGGCTGATGCTCTGTAAATGTGCACTGAGTGTTTGGTCCTGAGTGGGAGCTATTGTTTTCGTGTGCTTTGTTGGGAAGCTGGCACAGGTCTCTTTTATATGACTTTTGAATGAAAAGCTTACGGAAATCAGTTCTTTAAAAAAAATCCCTGGGCAGTGCCTGTTGCTCAGTAGGTAGGGCACTGGCCATATACCAAGGGTGACAGGTTCGAACCTGGCCCCGGCCAGCTAAAACAGCAGTAACAACTGCAACAAAAATAGCCAGGCATTGTGGTGGGTGCCTATAGTCCCAGCCAACTTGGGAGGCTGAGGCAAAAGAATCACTAGAGCCCAAGAATTTGTCACTCTAGCCTAAGAGCTGGAGGTTGCTGTGAGCTGTAACACCACAGCACTCTACTGAGGGTGACAAAGTGAGACTCTGTCTCAAAAAAAAAAGAAAAGAAAAGAAAAGAAAAAAACTAAAAAATCCCTGAGGGCTCAGCACCTGTAGCTCTACAGCTAGATACAGGCTGGCTTCAAATCCAGCCTGGGTCTGCCAAACAACAATGACAACTACAACCAAAAAATAGCCAGATGTTGTGGCGGGCACCTATACTCCCAGCTACTTAGGAGGCTGAGCAAGAGAATCTCTAGAGCCCAAGAGTTTGAGGTTGCTGTGAGCTGTGATGCTATGGCGCTCTACCCAGGGTGACACAGTGGGACTCTGTCTCAAAAAAAAAAAAAAAAAATCCCTGGGATTACACGTACAGCCAAAGTGGAGTGGGTAATATTGTGAAGGGAATTGGGCACAGTGGGGAGATCCATTTGGGAAACAATCCCAACTCCTTTCCTCCCACAGTTCAGCATTTGTTGTCCTCTTTTCTTTTTTTTTTTTGAGACTGAGTCTCACCGTCACCCTTGGTAGAGTGCTCTGATGTCACAGCTCATAGCAACATCCAACTCCTGGGCTCAAGTGATTCTCCTGCCTCTGCCTCCCAAGTAGCTGGGACTACAGGCACCCTCCACAACACCAGCCATTTTTTGGTTGCAGTCATCATTGTCCTTTGGCAGGCCCTGGCTAGATTCGAACCTGCCAGCTCGGGTGTATGTGGCTGGCACCTTAGTGGCTGGAGCCACAGGCACTGAGCCTCCTTTTTCTTTTTTAATCTATTTTATCCACTTATTTTGGTGTAATGACAAAGGAAATCAGATTGCAGGCAGAGTTTTTGCCATTTTAGATGCCGCTGGGTGTGAATTGAGATTCAAGATGTTTGCTCAAGTCAGTGGCAAGGGAGAGGCCATTGAATCCCTTCTGTAAGCTGGGTCTTTCTGAGGCACTGCTCAAGGAACAGAGAATGCCCAAATTCCTAGCACCAGGCTGACACTATAGCCTAATTCATCGCCAGCTCTCCAGGCAGGCACTTACGCCCCAATCTAGTCAGCGATGAGTCACTTAGCAAGCCATAGGTACATTATTGTTGAAAGAACCTAGCTCTTTCAGAATAGATGACCCAGCTTCCCTTGGAAAGAGTGAGGAATTATCATGTTTATGAGTTCCAGGAATACTCACCAACCACCTACTCTGTGCTAGGCAGAACATTAGGAGACTCAAAGAACCCTGGTCCTCTCTAACTTCCTGGCCTACCTGGGACAAATTGTGGGCTTCCTTCCCTAGAATTCTTCCATCCAACAGATAATCTGACAGATGCAACTGGAGAGGATGAAAATAAACCAGACTGACATAGAAGGTGACATTAAGAAGGAAGAGTGCCAGCCCAGTGCCTGGTGCAATAGGATACTTCAACACTGGTTAGTTCTTTTTCCTCACCTTACTGTGGGTAATTGACCATGCAGGTCCTGTGGGGAACCAGACCAGGAGAATCTGCAAGATCTGGATCTCCCCGTTCAGAGATCTGGAGATTTCCTTCATCAAATCTCAGTTCTTCTCTATCTATCCTTACAGACTAATGGTAATAGACTCTTCATGGGCTCTTCCCAACAGCTAAAGGGCACAGTAGTCATTAGAATATTTGTAGACGGCTACAAGGAGTAGGACAAAAATCCCTATGGTTTCTTGGGTTCCTAACTCAGGAAGCCAGAACCTCAGTTTTGCCCCCCAGACTCCGTAGCAATCTAATCAAGGGATGTCCACAACATACCATTTGTAACTAAGAGAATATCCTTTGCATTATTGACTCCTTTGTCCACATTTTCTGTCCTACTGTCTCAGTGAAGTCTTACCCCTCTTCTTTCTCCCACACAGCCTAATGTGGAGCACCCAGAACACATTGGGTGTTCCTGTTCAATCTGTGTTGAATGAAAAATGGCATTCATCAAATTACATCTCTGAGCTCGGCGCCTGTGGCTCAACAGGCTAAGGCGCCAGCCACGTACACCTGAGCTGGCGGGTTCGAATCCAGCCCAGGCCCGCCAAACAACAATGACGGCTGCAACCAAAAAATGGCCAGGCATTGTGGCGGGTGCCTATAGTCCCAGCTACTTGGGAGGTGGAAGCAAGAGACTCGCTTGAGCCCAGGAATTGGAGGTTGCTGTGAGCTGTGATGCCATGGGACTCTATCCAGGGTGACAGCTTGAGGCTCTGTCTCAAAAAAAAAAAAATTACATCTCTGCCTCAGTATCCCCCATCAACCCATGGGAGACCCTGGAAGACAAGTCCTTTTCCATAATCCATATAAACATTTCCTAAGTCCTTGGGTCTTCTGAGAAGCTAGTGCTGGAAGAATTGAGTTGGCCATCTCCCTCACATGTCCCAGCCAGCAGCACTTAGCCTTCACCAGGCCTAACTCCTCAGCCACCATATTCTGTTTCACTGGGACAGTTTACCACAGGGCCAGTTCCTCTCCCCCAACCAGAGACTAATGGGGCAGGAGAAGAGACAGCAGTTTTTCTCTTTCAGGACCTCTAATAATAAGTTGGCATACACCCAGGCACGGTGGCACCCACCTCTAATCCTAGCACTCTGGGAGGCTGAGGCAGGAAGATCCCTTAAGTTCAGGAGTTTAGAACAAGCCTGAGCAAGAGCAAGACCCCCTTGCTCTACCAAAAATAGAAAAATTAGCCAAGCATGGTGGCAGCTGCCTGTAGTCCCAACTCCTTAGGAGGCTAAGGCAGGAGGATTGCTTGAGCCCAGGGGTTTGAAGTTACAGCAAGCTATGATGATGCCATTGCACTCTAGCCTGGGTAACAGAGTAAGATACTGACTCACAAAAAAAAAAGAAGAAAAAATACTGGTATGGGCTCGGCGCCTGTGGCTCAATGGGCTAAGGCGCCAACCACGTACACCTGAGCTCGTGGGTTCGAATCCAGCCCAGGCCCACCAAACAACAATGAGGGCTGCAACCAAAAAATGGCCGGGCATTGTGGTGGGCGCCTGCAGTCCCAGCTACTTAGGAGGCAGAGGCAGGAGACTCGCTTAAGCCCAGGAATTGGAGGTTGCTGTGAGCTGTGATGCCACGGCACTCTACCCAGGGTGACAGCTTGAGGCTCTGTCTCAAAAAAAAAAAATACTGGCATGACCCTTCCTGTGGTTCCCAAACTCTGCCTAACTTTCATGGCTCAGGTGATAGACCAGGGGCATGTCTGGTACCCTCCTTTTTCCCCAGTGGAATGCATATATCTTTCCCCTAAATTCCGGGGGTAAAGCCCAAGCAAAACCCTTAGAAATCACCTCAGAAAGTTGTCCTGAGGTCAGCGCTGGAGCAGAATCAGGCTTAATAGCTTCCCAGCCTGGGCCCTCAGGGAGGGCTGGGAAGTCTCCCCCAGCTATCTGTGTTCCCAGAAAATACCAGAGTTACACACCCAAGTCACAGCTGAGAAATTCCTGCTGAGTAATCCCTTACTCGCCTTGGGAGCTGGGGCAGATTGCAGGCTAGGCGCAGTGAGTTGCAAGGAACCTCTAGCAACTGGGTCCCACTGATCTTCCACAGAAGCTAAGTCCTAGAGACTGGTCTGGGTCACTTCCATAAAAACAATGGGCAAAGTTTTGAGAGCAGATATTCTCATGTGGGAGGCAAGATAAGGTCAGGGGAAGAGCTATGGGGTCAGGAGACCTGAGCTCCCTGGACCTCCATTTACTCATCTGCAAAATGAGAAGGCTAAACTCACCAAATGAGCTTCAGACTCCTGGCAATGAAATTTTGAGCCCTGTTCTAAGAACATCTTTTTTTGGCGGTGCCTTTGGCTCATTGAGTAGGATGCGGGCCCCATATAGCAAGGGTAGTAGGTTCAAACCTGGCCCTAGCCAAACTGCAACCAAAAATAGCCAGGCATTGTGGTGGGGGCCTGTAGGCCCAGCTACTTAGGAGGCTGAGGCAAGAGAATTGCCTAAGCCCAAGAGCTAGAGGTTGCTGTGAGCTGTGATGCCATCGCACTCTACCGAAGTGAGACTCTGTCTCAAACAAACAAACAAAAAAAGCTTTTTCTGACTCTATCCCTCCCATGACAAAATGATTTGAATCTTCTGAAACTGTGTTTCTCAATCTCTAATACTGAGTAACTTCCTTCATAAAGGATACAAATTCTCATAAAGTTACTTAATTTTTGTTTTAATGTTCCTTCAAACTAAGTCTGACCTTCTTTTGGATTTACAATCAATGATAAAACTAAAATAAGCTTATATATGCTACATAAAAGAAACTATAAAACCAGTAAGATTCAAATTAACCACATTAATTTAAATGTGACTGTTGCTATTTGCTGAAACAAAATTGCTACTCCAGCATGATTTAGTTCTGACTGTGATGGAGCAGGTGGTTCTTTTTGCCTTTAAGACACCTGTGTCACCATGTGCCAGGCAATGACTCAATTCTCCTGCCACTTTCTCTATTTGAACTACTGCATTAGGGCATCATTTAACCTTCACTTGACGCGCTGTAATGCATTAAATTCCCCTGTACTGTTTTCTCATTAGCACCAAATGATTAAACTTTTAAGTTTAACACTTTGGGCTAGCAGGATCTTTCTCTCAAGTTTCTATATCCTTATCGATAAGAGGGAAAATCACCTCCATCCCACCTACTTCACAGGATGGCCTTATACATTCATTAATTCATTCAACTATTATTTGTTGAGCACCTGCTGTGTGCCAGACACTGTTCTGGGCACAGAGGATACAAAAGTGACCAGAAAGAATATATCCCTGTTTCATGGAGCTTACATTTTGATGGGAGAGGCTGATGATAAACTAAGTGATATAATATCATAGTGCTACACTCCATTTTTTTTTTTTTTTTAGAGACAATAGCCCTCAGTAGAGTGCTGTGGCCTCACAGATGACAGCAACCTCCAACTCCTGGGCTTAAATGATTCTCTTGCCTCAGCCTCTCAAGTAGCTGGGACCACAGGTGCCCGCAAGAACGCCTTTTGCTATTTTTTTTGTTGCAGTTTGCTCAGGGCCAGGTCTGAACTCCCCACCCTCGATATATGGGGCCACCCACTGCCCATAGTGCTACACTCTAAAGAAAAAAATTAAGGAAGGAAGGGGAACAGAGGCATGGGAGGAGGAGAGGGAGGTATTCAGGGAAGCTTCATCTAGTAGGCAATGATTAAGACCTAGATTAGATGGAAAGAAAGAGCACCCCCAGGAATAGACAAGATCACAGCGGCTTGTGAGGCACAATGCAGACAAGACACACATGAAAGTACAATGCAAACATGACCATAAGGGATACCTATTGTTTTGCTGCCCAGCAACGATTTTCCCTTCCTGGCAACTGTACCTTGATATTTCTCTGGGAAGGCACCTCCCTCCCCCAGTCTCTGGGCGTTAGGTAGAGTGGACCCACCGCTAACAACCAGGGCTGGGCTAATAAGGGGCTTAGCCAATCAGAGTATAGCAGTTGGTTTAGGGATGGGTATGGGACCCAATCAGATTGAAGGACTCACCTGAGCCTGGCTGACACTCCTGGGACAGAGGCACATAGTATTCTTCCCTGGAGATCCCAGCAATAAGGATGACAGAAGCCTGAACCTCTCAGGATTCACCATATGGAACTTGAGAAAAAAACCTTGTGAGGTCTTGTTTAAGAGGTGGAGAGAAACTAAGTACCAGAGACTTATTTTTTTTCTTGAGAGCCAAGGTCACACTCTGTCACCCAGGATGGAGGACCAGTAGTATCATCATAGCTCACTGAAGCCTCAAATTTCTGGGCTCAAGTGATCCTCCTGCCTCGTGGTTGGCGTGGTGGCTCACACCTGTAATCCTGGCACTCTGGGAGGCTGAGGCAGGTGTATTGCCCTGGACTCACAGGTTTGAGATCCTCCTGCCTCAGCTTCCTGAGTAGCTGGGACTACAGCTAATTTTTTTATTTTTGTAGAGGCACGATCTGGCTATGTGCCCAAGTGATCCTCCTGCCTTTACTTCTAAAAGTGCTAGGATTATAGAGAGGAGCAACTACGCACAGCCAACACCTAATATCTTTCAATCCCTTGCATCGAATTGTCCTACTTCCAGACTTTGCAGTTATATACCCTACTATACCAATCAATTCCCTTTTGGGTATATTAGTTATCTATTGTGACATAATAAATTACTGCAAAACTTACCAGCTTCAGGGTGGCGCCTGTAGTTCAAGCAGCTAAAGTGCCAGCCACGTACACCAGAGCTGGTGGGTTGGAATCCAGCCTGGGCCTGCCAAACACCAATGACAACTGCAACCAAAAAATAGACAGGCGTTGTGGTGGGCGCCTGTAGTCCCAGCTACTTGGAAGGCTGAGGCAAGAAAATCACGTAAGCCCAGGAGTTTGAGGTTTCTGTGAGCTGTGACGCCACGGCACTCTGCCCAGGGTGATAGCTCTGTCTCAAAAAAAAACTTACCAGCTTCAAAGAACATTTATTGTCTCACAGTTCCTGTAGGTCAGGGATTTGAGAGTGGCCTTAGCTGAACAGTTCTGGCTCAGTGTCTCAGGTATGATTTTAGACTGCATATTAGCAGGGACTCTGAAGGCTTGATTACGAATTTCTTGTGATTTCATACTGGTCCATCCATGTGGCTTTTGGCAGGAGGCTTCAGTTCCTTACCATGTGGATTGAGTGCCTCATGACATGGCAGCTGACTTCCCCAGAAGAGGTCCAAGAGAAAGCCAATGAAATGGAAGCCTGTTCCTTTTACAACCCAGCCTCTGAAGTCACACATCGTCACTTCCACTTATTCTATTTGTTAGAAGTGAGTTACTAAGTCCAGCCTACACTCAAGGGTAGAGGAATCAGGCCTCACCACTAGAAGGGAGAAATACCAGAGAATTTACAGATGCATTTTCAAACCACCACACCTAACTTGAGTTTGGTTCTCTGTTACTTGCAACCCATAGAATTCTGACAGATATTCAGGAGTTTATCACTATTACATTATTGCTGTTAGAATATGGCTCTTGGCGAACAAGCAAACAAAAAACAAAAGCCAAAAAAGTGCTAACAAAGCATACCTTATAAATGCCAATTTGCTCCTGTCTTAACTAAGCCCAACCCTTAACCCCATGGGGCCAGTTGTGGTACCGGGTGCCTGTAGTTCCATCTACTTGGGAAGTTGAGGCAGGATGATCATTTGAGCCCAGGAGTTGGGAGGTTGCAGTGAGCTATGATGAGGCCAATGCACACTTTAGCTGGGGCACCAGAGTGAGACCCTGCCCTCCCAAAAAAGAACAAAAACAAAACCCACAAAAACAATGGGCCTGGTGTCACGGTGTGTGCTGGTAAGCCCAGCTACTCTGGAGGTCAAGGAGGGAGAACTTGACCCCTCCTTGGAAGGTTTGAGTCCAACAGTTCCAGTCCAGCCTAGGCAACATAGCTTATTTCTAAAAAGCAAAACAGGCTTGGCGCCTGTGGCTCAATGGGCTAAGGCGCCAGCCATGTACACCTGAGCTGGTGAGTTTGAATCCAGCCCAGGCCCACCAAACAACAATGACAGCTGCAACCAAAAAATGGCCGGGCATTGTGGCAGGCACCTGTAATCCCAGCTACTTGGGAGGTGGAGGCAAGAGACTCGCTTGAGCCCAGGAATTGGAGGTTGCTGTGAGCTGTGATGCCACAGCACTCTATCCCAGGGGACAGCTTGAGGCTCTGTCTCAAAAAAAAAAATAAATAAATAAATAAAAATAAAAAGTAAAACAAACAAAAACAAAAACAAAAAAACTGCAATGTCCTCCATTGCTTAAATGCCCAAATTTCTTTATATTGGGGACAAGCCTGATCCCTGTCTCCTCTCTACCACTCTCCACCATATACTGTGCTCTAGAATCTTCAAGCTGCTTGTGCTGTATTTTCATGTCACTATGACTTTGTCCATGCAGTGCTGTCTATCTTCTCCCTTTAAAGCTCTACCCATGCCAGTCGCTGTGGCTCACACCTGTAATCCCAGCACTCGGAGGCTGAGGCAGGTGGATCGCCTGATGGGTTCGAGACTATCCTGAGCCAGAGCAAGATCTCATCTCTAAAAATAGTTGGGCGTTGTGGCAGGTGCCTGTAGTCCGAGCTACCTGGGAGGCTGAGGTAAGAGAATCACTTAAGCCCAGGAGTTTGAGGTTGCTGTGAGTTGTGACACCATAGTATTCTACCCAGGGTGACAAAGTGAGACTCTGTCTCAAAAAAAAAAAGCTCTGGGCTGTGCCTGTGGCTCAGTGAGTAGGCGCCGGCCCCATAAACCGAAGGTGGTGGGTTCAAACCTGGCTCCGGCCAAACTGCAACAAAAAAATAGCTGGATATTGTGGCAGGCGCCTTTAGTCCCAGGTACTCGGGAGGCTGAGGCAAGAGAATCACCAAAGCCCAAGAGCTGGAGGTTGCTGCAAGCTGTGATGCCACAGCACTCTACCCAAGGTGACAAAGTGAGACTCTGTCTCAAAAAAAAAAAAAGAAAATCATTGGGCAGTGCCTGTGGCCCACTGAGTAGGGCACAAGCCCCATATACCGAGGGTGGTGGGTTCGAGCCCTGCCCTGGCCCAACTGCAACAAAAAAACAGCCAGGCGTTGAGGTAGGTGCCTATAGTCCTAGCTAGTCGGGAGACTGAAATAAGAGAATCGCCTAAGCCCAAGAGCTGGAGGTTGCTGTGAGCTGTGACATCACAGCCCTCCACCGAAGGCCACAAAGTGAGACTCCATCTCTAAAAAATAAAAAAATAAAGCTCTACCCATCTCTCAACCCAATTCAAATGTTATCTCTTCTGTGAAGATTTGACTTCACTCAAAACTACTTTATTGATGCCCTCTGAGTGCCAAGTGCTTCATGTTTATTATACTCAGTTCATAAACCCATAACCTGGAATTTATGGGCTACTTACATTATTCTATTTTACAAATAAGAAAATGGCCTTCGGCTCGGTGCCTGTGGCTCTGCGGGCTAAAGCACCAGTCACGTACACCTGAGCTGGCGTGTTAGAATCCAGCCCAGACCCGCCAAACAACAATGACGGCTGCAACCAAAAAATGGCCAGGCGTTGCGGTGGGCGCCTGTAGTCCCAGCTACTTGGGAGGCAGAGGCAGGAGATTCGCTTGAGCCTAGGAATTGGAGGTTGCTGTGAGCTGTGATGCCACAGCACTCTATCCAGGTGACAGCTTGAGGCTCTGTCTCAAAAAAAAGAAAAGAAAATTCGGCCTCTTCCAGAGAGCGTAAGGAACTAGTTTATGGTCATGCAGATTGTAAGTGGAAGAGCAAATATTGGTGCCCCCATGTTAGTATTAGTTATTCCTTCTACTCCTAAACTGCTTTGTTCATATTGACTGAGTGGGGTTGTTGATGAATCTGGCTCCCATGACAAGACCGTGAACTTCTTCATCTTTTTTTTTTTTTGCAGTTTTTTTTTTTTCTTTTGGCCAGGACTGGGTTTGAACCTGCCACCATCAGCATATGGGGCCGGTGCTCTACTCTTTGAGCCACAGGCACTGCCCATGACCATGACCTTCTTGAGGGCCTGACCCTTACCCCAAGCCTAACACTTTCATCAACAACACTGTATGTGTAAGGCATAAGAATGTTGAATGTTGCCTATTTTCTTTCTTTCTTTTTTTTTTCTGAGACAGAGCTATGTCACCCTCAGTAGAGTGCCATGGTGTCACAGCTCACAGCAACCTCAAACTCTTGGGCTTAAGCGATTCTCTTGCTTCAGCCTCCGAAGTAGCTGGGACTACAGGTGCCCACCACAACGCCCGGCTATTTTTTGTTGCAGTTGTCATTGTTGTTTAGCTGGCCTGGGCTGGGTTCAAACTCACCAGCCTTGGCATACGTGACCACCGTGCTACAGCGTCGAGCCGAATGTAGCCTGTTTTCTAGGTGAGGAGATCAAGGCTCAAAGGGATTGAATGAGCAAGGTCTGACTCCCAACCTCATGTCCTTAGTCCCCACATGTGACGATGCAGTGCACGATATGTAATGAGTATGCAAAGACATTTGTTGGAAGCATGGCTAAAGAGTGCGTGAGAACTGGGTGGTCCCTGGGCTGCCCACTGCCCCCACCTCCACCTGAGGTCTATGAAGCTGCTGTCTACCTGTCTCCGGTTGGGGGCTGGTGCCTGCAGACAAGGTTGAGTGCAGGGCCTGGCTTCCATCTAAGTGGCTGACTATGGGCAGTTCTCTCCACCTCTGAGGGCCTCATTGTTCTCATGTAAAGTGAAGGGATGGAAATGTGACAATTCCACCAAGCGATGCCAGGTGAGATATGAGACGACTCCAGACCACTAAGGGGCCCAGCGGTTCAGGAGCTCTCCAAGTGGCATGCTCATGCTTGGTGACTAAGATGAGCCTCTGCCCTGAACTGAGTGCGTCCCCCTTCCTGTGGCTGGCGCAGCCTCCCAAGGCTCTGCTCTGAATCTTGTGTCTCATGAAAGATGCAGAGATGAGCTGTCACTCCACATGCCTTCCCTCGTGTGTGTGCACGTTACATTTTAGCTTTCTTGCTTTGGGCCCAAAGGAGATGAGCTCCATCTGGGGTTTCTCACAGACCTCTGTGCCTTGAACAGCTGAAACCAACAACAAGCTTCATCAACTCATTTCCACCCCCAACCCTTATTAAATGCATTAGGCAACAGGAGCCCCAGAGTTGACCTTTGAAGCATCCATTGTCATGGCTGTTGTTACAGACACAAGCAATAGCCAGGATAATAATCCCTGGTCACATGGTCCTTTACCCAGGGGGCTCGGAGGGCTCTGGGAACACTACGTCATGGCACACCTGACACACCCTCCCATGTGCCTTTCCTGAAGTCTCTCAAGTCCTTCTTGTAGGCTCCTGCCTCTGAAAAGCTCTCTAGCTCACCTGGCCAGCTTAGAGCACAGTCCCCAGGTCCTAGCTGGGATTCCTCTGAAGAGAGGTCCCATGGACAATGTTATTCAAGTCTCAAAGATCTTCTTATCTCCCACCATGATCTATAATCCCAAGCATGTCCCTTCACTGACCTACTTCCCTGTATGCTCAGAAGCAAGAAGAAAAATTAACAGTGAATGTTAAGATGTTAAGTGTATAAAATGCTAAAAATGGGGAGAAAGGGATAAATATAATTTTGTCGTTGGTATGCGGCCTGCTGCAATTGCTGGTCCTCCCCATTCCTGGTTGGCCAGGGGCACAATTTCTAGAAGTTATATGCAAATACAAGCTGTTCTCACAAAATTATTACCAATAGGCCTGGCACAGCAGCTCACACCTGTAATCCTAGCACTCTGGGAGGCGAAGGTAGGAGGATCCCTTGAGCTTAAGACTAGTCTGAGCAAGAGTGAGACCCCATCTCTACTAAGAATAGAAAAAAATAGCTGGTTATGGTGGGCAACTGTAGTCCCAGCTACTCGGGATCTGAGGCAACAGGATTGCTTAAACCCAAGAGTTTGAGGTTGCTGTGAGCTAGGCTGATACCATGGCACTCTAGCCTGGGCAACAGAGTAAGACTCTGTCACAAAACAAAACAAAATCAAATCATCACCAATAATGTAAATAAACTTGGTTGTTAGGTGTTGCTACTGGATTCTTTCTTCTTTTCTTCCCTCCCTTCTTTCCACCACTTGCAATTGAGAATATATTTGCTTAGCCGGGCGCTGTGGCGGGTGCCTGTAGTCCCAGCTACTAGGGAGGCTGAGGCAAGAGAATCGCTTAAGCCCAAGAGCTGGAGGTTGCTGTGAGCAGTGTGACGCCACGGCACTCTACCCAGGGCGATAAAGTGAGAGTCTGTCTCTACAAAAAAAAAAGAGAATATATTTGCTGTCATATCAGAACTGCCCACTCTATGCCCAAGAGGCTAATCTTACCCCAAACATCTGGAGATCCACAGGAGATCAAAATATATCTACCAAACACCTTTTCTGGAATTGTTTTGGAAATAAACCTGCAGGCAAGAGGAGGGTAACCGGAGTGAGACAGAAAATGTAAAAGAGATATTCTGTAAATCTCACAGAAATGTGAGATTTAAAGTCTCTAAACCGGTGATTCGTGCCTGTAATCCTAGCACTCTGGGAGGTCGAGGTTTGTGGATTGTCTGAGTTCAGGAGTTTGAGATCAGCCTGAACAAGAGTGAGACCCTCATCTCTCCTAAAAATAGAGAGGAAAAAAAACCAAACCAAAATAAAAAACTAGCCAGGCATTGTGGCACATGTCTATAGTCCCAGGTACTTGGGATGCTGAGCCGTAGGATCACTTGAGGCCAAGAGTTTGAGGTTGCTATGAGCTATGACATCACAGCACTCTACCTAGAGTAATGCAGTGAGAACTCGGTCTCGAAAAATAAAAAATAAAAACAAATAAATAAATAAACATGCCTCCAGGTCTTGCTCCACTAACACCCTGACATTACTTTGAACAAGTTACAAAACTTTTTTCAAGGCTGGCCACATATGTGGTATCTCCAACTGGAAAAATTTTCTCCTCTGTAAAGTGGGGGTATAGCAGTATCTGTGAGGCAAGCAGTTTTAGTCAGTGTTCTCCAGAGATATAGAACCAGTGGTGTGTGGGTATGTGTGTATGATTTATAGGGAAGTGGTTCATGTGATTGTGGAGGCAGGCAAATCTAAGGCTCTGCAGGGTGAGTGGGCAAGCTGAAACCCAAGAAATCCAAGAGTTCAGTTCCAGTCTGAGTTCCAAGGCCTGCGATCCAATAGTGTAGTTGCAGTCTGAAGGTTGGCAGGGAAAAGTCCCACGAGAAGCTGATGTTTCCAAGGCCAGAGACAGAAGAAAGTTTGTTTGTTTGTTTTGAGACAGAGCCTCAAGCTGTCACCCTGGACAGAGTGCCGTAGCATCACAGCTCACAGCAACCTCCAATTCCTGGGTTCAAGCGAGTCTCCTGCCTCTGCCTCCCAAGTAGCTGGGACTACAGGTGCCCGCCACAATGCCTGGCCATTTTTTTTTTTTGGTTGCAGCCCTCATTGTTGTTTGGTGGGCCCAGGCTGGATTCGAACCCACCAGCTCAGGTGTACATGGCTGGTGCCTTAGCTAGTTGAGCCACAGGCGCTGAGCCCAGAAAAAAGTTGATGCCCAGTGCTGAGGTTATAAGGTGGAAAATATCCTCTTAGACTCAAGTGAAGGTCAGCCTTTTTATTTGTTTTTTGTTTTTTTTTTGAGACAGAGCCTCAAGCTGTCACCCTGGATAGAGTGCTGTGGCATCACAGCTCACAGCAACCTCCAATTCCTGGGCTTAAGCGAGTCTCCTGCCTCTGCCTCCCAAGTATCTGGGACTACAGGCGCCTGCCACAACACCTGACCATTTTTTGGTTGCAGCCATCATTGTTGTTTGGCGGGCCTGGGCTGGATTCGAACCTGCCAGCTCAGGTGTATGTGGCTGGCGCCTTAGCCCATTGAGCCACAGGCGCCAAGCCTGTAGACTTCTTTTTAAGATGGAGAAGGGGAGGAGAAAGAGGAGGAGCAGTTTGTGCTGGAGTTGGAGAGAGTAGAAGGCACCAGCAAAGGAGCTAGAAAGGACCCAGTCCTAAATGCAGAGGAGAACCAGGAATGTGTGCTGTCCTGGAAACAGAACATTTCAAGAGGAGGGAGGATGCCAACTCCCCTGAAGTTTCTAAAATGGCAATGAAGATGAGGCAGAAACTGCTCACCTCAACAGAAGTCTCGGGGACCCTGACACGACCAGTTTTAGATGTGAGATGGGGAATAAGCTAAATGGAAGTGATTGCAGAATAAATGCCCCACAAATCTATGTTAAAACCTTGCTGTTTGACGGGGAAGGCATTTCAGATCGATTGAGAGAAAACGTGCAAAAGGTTTTTGGGACCATCAGCTCTCCCAAATTATGTATGTTCTGATCCGGAGCTCTCATCATATGCAAAAATTCACTGCAAATGAGCTGAAAGCCTAAGTGTGATATACAAAATTTTCAAATAAGAAAAATATGTCTTCTCTATAGATGGAGATTTCGTAAAAGTGAAGAATGCACACCAATTCTTGCCTCTACAGAGAAAGAAGAGGAAAAGGAAAGGAAGCTGGGTGGTGGGAATATAGCAGACTTGATTTTTGCCATTTTTTTTAATCTGAAGAAAATATGACAGCTAACATTTAAAAATTCTAAGTAGTAACAGCAAAGGTTATTTCACTGTCTTTTGAACTTTGATATACTTAAACATTTCTTAATGCCAAACAATGTAATAGAAGAGAAGGTGAAGTCAAAATGTAGGCTATTTTTTAAAAATAAAATATCATTAATATAGCATAGAATTGAATAGAAGATCTCAGCACGCATTCTATGGGTAATGTTTTATAAAGCCTTTGTCCTGGTGTCCTAGGAGTGCTTGGGTGTGACTATGTAGGTGCAGGTGTGTGAATGTGATTGTGTGTCCACGGGGCTGTTTTCTAAAAAGTATTTCTTACTGTGGGTCATAGTCAAAAACAATTGAAAGCCACTGTGGACAATTGTAGATACACTCTTTTCAAGCAGGTTGGCTGTAAAAGAAAGCAGAGCCATGGGACAGTCGCCGAGAAGTATGCCTTGATAGAGACTAGTCTACAAGTAACACATCTATGTTCTAAGTTATTTCTTATAACGACCCTATAATGTACGCTCTACTTAATATATTTACACTTACAGACAGTGAAACTGAGACATAAAATGTTCAGACATTTTCTAGAAGTCACATAACTAGCACAGGGCAGAGCAGAGCTTCAAACCAAGCAGCCTTGCTCCAGAGCACATGTGATTAACCATTACCAGTCTCTGGCAGGTATTCAAGAAATAATTGAAATACAAAAGAAAGGGCATGATTTGGAAATTTTTTTTTTTTTTTTTGAGACAGAGCCTCAAGCTGTCACCTGGATAGAGTGCTGTGGTGTCACAGCTCACAGCAAACTCCAGTTCCTAGGCTCAAGCGAGTCTCCTGACTTTGTCTCCCAAGTAGCTGGGATTATAGGCGCCTGCCACAACGCCTGGCCATTTTTTGGTTGCAGCTGTCATTGTTGTTTGGCGGGCCCGGGCTGGATTCGAACCCACCAGCTCAGGCATACGTGGTTGGTGCCTTAGCCACTTGAGCCACAGGTGCCAAGCCTGGAAAATTTTTTTTAAAACTCACTTTGTCCTACTGTGGCATAGACTTCAGTTATTTGGTCTGAGTTACACCCACAAGTCATAAGTTGAGCATCTACTACGTTCAAGGTATGTTACTGAAAATAGTTAAGGCTGGCCAGGCGCGGTGGCTCACGCCTGTAATCCAGCATTCTGGGAGGCCGAGGCTGGTGGATTGCCTGAGCTCACAGGTAGCAGTCTGAGCAAGAGCGAGACCTTGTCTCTCAAAATAGCCAGGTGTTGTGGCAGGCACCTGTCATCTCAGCTACTTGGGAGGCTGAGGCAAGAGAATCTCTTGAGCCCCAGGAGTTTGAGGTTGCTGTGAGCTGTGACGCTGCAGCACTCTACCAGGGGTGACAAAGTGAGACTCTCTCCAAAAAAAAAAAAAAAAAGAAAGAAAGAAGAAAATGGTTAAGGTTGTGGAGCAGAAAATTGATTTGAGAAGAATAGCAGAAGGGAGGTGGATCCAAAGTTCTTTGATTTCGGACCAACTTTTAAGGTAAAATGTGTTGTCAGAGAGACAACTGTTATATGAGAACAAAGACAGATGGATCTTAGTTAAATCTGAGCTCTGCCCCTTATGGCTGTGTATACCCTGGCTGAGTTACTTCAATTTTCAGCCCTCCTCAGCATCTCCACAATTAAATCAGAATTTCAGCCGGGGTCCAAATGAGAAAGGGAGAAAAAAGATCAGATTGTTTAATGGGCCCTCAATGACCATATTTTAATCCATCAATTAGTATCAAATAAGATCACATATTTTAATCTTAAAGTAGGAAGAGAAACCAGCACAGACCGATTTGGCACCAAGTAACGCATAAGGATGTAAAGACCTTATGAGGTCTCACAAGGATGTAAAGACCAGTGGTCAATGTCACAATGTCTTCATCAGGGGTCACACCTGAAACCCAGGTTCTCTGGTATAGCTTTCCATGCTCTGTGGGTAAATCATTACTAATAACTATGCAGATCTATTCTATGCATCCTTACAACCTTTCATCATCAGTGCCCCTCACTTTTTTAAGGTCATCACCCACTGGGAAAGGGGGATTTTTTCTCACCTTCAAGGCTCACTGCTTGTCAGTGTTATGTTATGTCTCCTTGGAGACATAATGGCTCCCCCACACTTCCAGGTGCCCCACCATTTACTTGTTTGTTCAAGAGTCACTGTGGACTCTTGAACCCCATTTCTTATAGGATACTGCTACCATGTAGGAATGAAAACAGACCAGGCAATGCTTTCCATGCTGCCTTGTCCTCATATTCTCCTTCTAAGGGACCTTCCTCAGCATGTTGACTTTGGTGCTTGTTTTATAGTGGCAAAGTGGCTGCTGCAGCTCCAACCATCACTTCTTCACATGACAGCATCCAAAACAAGAACCAAGAGGGAGTGGCACAAAGAATGTCTTACATGAATCTCTTTTATTTTGGAGGAAAATCTTTCCCAGAATCTTCCATATGTCTTATTGGACAGAACTGAATCCAAGCCATGCCTAGACCAATCTCAAGCAAAGGAGCTACTGTAGTCAGGCCAGTCTGGGTTTATTCTCTGTGATTGGCACATTTTTGCCTGAACAAAATTGGGGTTCTACCAGTCAGAACCACCAGAGTCTTCAGAGGCATCTAAGAAGTTAAATCCTTTGTGCATTTACCTAACCTTGCTCCTCAAAAACTCTCCATCAGAATATGTAGCTTCCTTTCAGGAGAGCCTCCTTTTCCTACCTTCTTTCTTGGGATGTCTTGCTCCAGGTCTATCCCCTTCCTTTCCTTTTTTACAAAACTACCCCACCCCACTTCCACTTCACTCAGAGTAGAAAGAAGAAGCATCCTCATGACAAGTGAAGGGCTTGGGGGTGCTCCAAGCCCAGGGAAGAGACTTTCAATGTCCTCGATTCTTCAGTGAAGTCCAGAAATAGTCCTCCCAAATCTAGTCTTTGTCAGTGGTTGTCACCTCTTCATTCTCCCAATTGCCTTGTTAGTACATATTGAAGCAAACTGCATCAAACACACACACACACACACACACACACACACACACCTGTCTCCTAATGTCAGGCACTAATTCTCAGTGGCTGGGCGGCGCCTGTGGCTCAGTGGGTAGGGCACCGGTCCCCGAGGGTGGCAGGTTTGAACCCAGCCCTGGCCAAACTGCAACAAAAAATAGCTGGCCATCGTGGCGAGTGCCGGTAGTCCCAGCTACTCAGGAAGCTGAGGCAAGAGAATCGCCTAAGCCCAGGAGTTGAAGGTTGCTGTGAGCTGTGACGTCATGGCACTCTACTGAGGGCGATAAAGTGAGACTCTGTCTCAAAAACAAACAAACTAAAAAACCAACTAATTCTCAGTAGCGGTGACATTTAAATTAGTAGTAATTCCAGTTTGGTAACTCATCAGTGAGAAGAAAAAAACAAAATTAGTGGTCATAAATGCTAATGTCTCCAGGGGCCAGACAGGTGACACAAATTAGTGAAGAGGGCCTGGACTGTGAAGACTCTGAGGGCCGGAGGTTGCAGGGCCCTGCTGCAGAGGCCAACTGGTGCTGGCTCTTGCCAGCTATTTCCCTGTTGGGATGAGGGCCAGAAGCTGCAAGTCTGGAATTTAAGTGCAATTTCCCAATTTTATTTTTTTTCTTTTCTTTTTTTTTTCAATTTCCCAATTTTAAAAACTAATGAGTAAAAACATCTGTGAGTCATTATAGGAATTTAAGCCACCAGTTTTTAAGCCCTTGGTTAATCCACAATAATAATAAGTATATATAGATTATTTTGAGACAGTCTTGCTATGTCTCCTTCAGTAGATGGCATCACAGCTTACAGCAACCTCTAACTCTTGGGTTTAAGTGATTCTCTTGCCTCAGCCTCCCAAGTAGCTGGGACCACAGGTACCTACCACAACACCCGGCGATTGTTTTGTTGCAGTTGTCATTGTTTAGCAGGCCTGAGCGGGGTTTGAACCCGCCAGCCCTGGTGTATGTGGCTGGCGTCCTACCCACTGAGCTACGAGCGCTGAGCTGGAAAAGAAGTTTATTGTTACTTGGCTACACCTTCTGTCACATAATGAAGTCTCTACTTCGTAATCTTTGTTTTTTGAGACAGAGCCTCAAGCTGTCACCCTGGATAGAGTGCTGTGGCATCCCAGCTCACAGCAACCTCCAATTCCTGGGCTCACACGAGTCTTTTGCCTCTGTTTCCCAAGTAGCTGAGACTACAGGTGCCCACCACAACGCCCGGACATTTTTTGGTTGCAGCCGTCATTGTTGTTTGATGGGCTGGGGCTGGACTCGAACCCGCCAGCTCAGGTGTACGTGGTTGGCGCCTTACCCCGTTGAGCCACAGGCTCCAAGCCTCTTCAACTCGTTTCAAATGGTCCCTTCACTGAGGCTGTGCACAAGCCTCATGCTTCTCCCTGCATGGTGGCACCGTTAGCCTTTATTTATCCTGGAAACCCATGGACCTTTGTTTTATTCAATTATATCAGGATACATAACCACAGTTATTCTTGTTTATGCTCAGTTCTCTCAGATTTATCCAAGGAAGCCCCTTGAACCTAGCTCTTGTGTTCTTTCATCATTTTTGAACACTTTCAAGCTTTCTTTGAACAACAAGATGTTCCAGGCTTGCCTTGTAATTTCTCTGCCTTGTCGTTAGAATCAATTACTTCTTCAAGAAGTTCAGGGGTTTTTTTTGAGACAGAACCTCAAGCTGTCACTCTGGAGAGAGTACCGTGGCATCACAGCTCACAGTAACCTCCAATTCCTGGGCTCAAGTGATTCTCCTGCCTCTGCCTCCCAAGTAGCTGGGACCACAGGCACCCGCCACAACGCCCAGCCATTTTTTGGTTGCAGCCGTCATTGTTGTTTGGCGGGCCGGGCTGGATTCGAACCCGCCAGCTCAGTTGTACGTGGCTGGTGCCTTAGCCCGTTGAGCCACAGGCGCCGAGCCAAGAAGTTTAGGTTTTTTAAACAGGGAAATGGTGCTCTGAAATCAAGGTTTGGCTGCTAAGCATGCTAATTTGTACTATAACATTGCTGCTTCTATGCCCTTTAGGGCACAGATTTTATATTCATATGAATATAAAATCTATCTGTACATTCCCACCCCCCAAAATAGACTCCAAGAGGGAGAGAGAGAGGTCATATTGATAATCTGTAATTTAATACAGCAGTGCAGTGTTCTGCCTTTGTTCCATATTTTTCCCCTTCTCTTGTATCACATGAGAATTATCATTTCCACAAACAATATATCAAATGTTTGCTTTTCCCACAATGGTCACAAAATAGTACTGGAATCACTACTTTATTACTACCTCGACACACCCACAAAGTAAAGCGCAATGTTACATTACACTCGAATGATGTTCCACTACATCATATAAAGTTCTGTTATCAAGTTGATATACAGTTAGGTCTTTCTTTCCTGTTGGGGTTTGCCTTTAAGAAATCCTTCCATCCTTCCTGGTGTGACTACATCTTCCATGCACGGCCTATGGCGTTGACCTTTCGAACTTCTCTGCACTCAGCTTCTGACCATCTCACATCCTTTTTTTTCTGTCTGATGCTAACTCCTTTAAACTTCTATCTTTTCTTTTCTTTTTTTCTTTCCAGACAAACTCTGACTCTATCACCCTGGGTAGAGTGCTGTGGCCTCATAGCTCACAGTAACCTCAAACTCTTGGGCTCAAGCAATCCTCTCTCAGCCTCCCAAGGTACTGGGACTACAGGCACCCGCCACAACTCTGGCTATTTTTAGAGACAGGACCTCCTTCTTGCTCAGAATGGTCTTGAACTCCTAAACCCACGCGATCCACCTGCCTCGGCCTCGCACGGGGCTGGGATTCCAGGCGGGAGCCCCCACACCCGGCCAGGTGTTCTTCAACCTTTCCCTTTCTTCATTTGCTGTCTCTGTCACACTTCCCCACAGGAGTCTAATTTTGTTCCAGACACTAGGGCCGCCTGGTGGGCTTGGCCACATGCCTGCTTGCCGTCCCTGTGAAGGAGACACGAGCACACAGGCACGGGTGACAGGCACACTGTGAGCAAGCACAGGATTGCTGGGGGGCACAGAGGGGCCTTCTCACTCCAGGTGGTGGCGGTGCAGACACTCCGTAGCTGGTTCTCATGTTCCAGGGAGGAGAGATGCTCCTTGGAGTTTTCCCTTTTGTGATGACTCCTGTCAGAGGGCCCCTGTGAACATGCCCAGGATGGTGCATGGTACCTGCTTAGCACAGTGCCTGGCCCAGGGAAGCAGTGCCGAGAGGTTGAGTCTTACTATGACAGCATGTGACACATCTGTTCCAAGTGAGGAAGAGCTCAGACCGAGATTCGGGATTTCCCCAAACACTCAGGTCTTTCCCACTTCCATGTCTTTGAGGACATCCGTTCAATTTTGCCCAGATGGCAACCATCCCTCCTTCTGAGAGCAGCACCACGGGTCTCCTGTCTTGGTCTCTTTGGTCTGGATGTGGCTGATTACTCCCTGACCCCCAACTCCATGAATGGGCACACGACTTAGGCGTGTGGTTCAAAGGCAGGCCCACCACATAATCTGCAAGGGAAAGGGCAGAGCTGCTTGTTCACAAAGCAGTAAGAACGTCAAGATGACAATAGGCTGCAGCTCGCTCTGGACTGAGGACAGGAGGGGCAGGAAGGTTTTCACTGGGAAACTGTGTGGCTCAGTGAGCGAGCCCAGAGGCTTAGAGGCTGCCACCGAGGAAGGACTAGGGCTCACAGCAGGAATCAGAGCAAAGGGAGGTCGAGTAGGCAGTGGGAGAGGCCTATGGCTCCCAGATCTCACTGGTCTGTTGCCTGCGTTAATACCTAACCATTCTGAGTTCAGAGATGGGGAAGGAACTTTCGAAAACAGGTATGATAATGATTGCAGTTCTATTAGAAGGGAAGCATGGACGGCGGATGCTGATGTTGGTGCCCTGGCATGCTGAGTACTTTGAACTGAGCGACATTGAAAGGGTCTCTGTAGAGAAGTCTCCTTCTGACCGCCTCTTGCCCTTCTTTTCTTCTGCTAACCTTTTCCCCCAAGGCAGGCAATAAAAACTGAATTCCTCTTCCCTAAAGCCAGCTGTGAGACCTAGAAATGGTACTGTAACCTCCCCCATCTTTCTGTGTAAAAGTTGGCTAAAAAGAAATTCTCTGGCCTACTTTAACTGATAGGAGTTCATAAGACCTCATTCCAGAAGGGGCCCTACCCCTATACTGGAGGAAGGCATGCTGCTCGGAGAGGCCAAGAAGAATTTGGACAGACAGGCCTTGCTGGGTTTCTTCACAGAAAGAAGCATGTTAGCATTAGATTTCCCCCTTCCCGTCCACTCACAACTCCACATAGCTGTTCACTCGTGGATCGAAGCCAAGACATGGCCAGTTTTCCTTGGGTTTTTAGGTGTTCACTGTGAAGCTTCCTTTGTCATGTAAAACTTAAAAAAAATTTTTTTTAATTAAATCATAGCTGTGTACATTAATGCAATCATGGAGTACAATGCACTGGTTTTATATACAATTTGAAATATTTTAATCAAACTGGTTAACATAGTCTTCATGGCATTTTCTTACTTACTGTGTTAAGACATTTATATTCTACATTTAGTAAATTTCACATGTACCCTTGTAAGATGCACCATAGGTGTGGTTCCACCGATTACCCTCCCTCCAAAACTTTAAATTTTTATGCTTTTCTCTCTCATTAGAATATTTTTCGTCATCGGCGTGTTTGGCATGACCCTTATGATAGGCGAGGAAATGTATCACATTTCTGCCCCTAAAGTGAGGAGGACTCCTACGGCATCTACTGCAGGTGAATATCGTCACGTCCATTTCAGAGATGAGAAGCTGAGGCTCAGAGAGAGTGCCTTGTTTATCTAGGGTCCTAGCTTGCAAACAGCTGAGCCTTGGTTTGATTCCAGAGCCTATGGGCCCGGTTCCCTAGTTGCCTGGGCAAGGAAGCCAGGACACCTGGTTCTTGTTCTGGCAGCATAGGTAGCCCAGAGTGTGTGTTCGGAAGATTCCTTCACCTCTGAGCCTCAGTTTCTTCCTCTAGGTGTAATAGTACCTTTTGGGCCTGGCTGGCAGGGCAGCAGTGAGGTCATGGATGTGAGTATTTAGGCGGAAGCTGCAGGTAGGGGTGCAGGGTGGCTTCAGAGTGAGACTCCACACTTTGGCATGACAGGCCCGGTGCTCAAGACCTTACTCTGATTAACCTTGACCAGTTGTTTAATACGGAACAGTGATACAGCCTCACACAGTTGTCAGGGAGATCACATGGGGCCATGAGGGCAAATTACTTGACTTAAGACGATACCCTGACTCACAGTAATTCCTTTTCTCATTTCCTTTATAGGGAATGTAGCTTCATCCTCCAAGCATGCAGGAGAGGCAAAAATACTAGGCTTGTCCTTCTGAAGGTCATGCCTAATCCTTTTTTAAATACTCTAAATTTAAGGAGAGAGAGGCAGGGAGGGAAAGAGGGAAAGGGAGTGAAGCGGGAGGAGGGACAGGGAGAGAGAAACTGAGAAACTACTTTGCAGGTTCACAACTGAAGGCCGGTCCTGCCCCCAGGGAGGATTGGCATTGCATGGGCTTTGCTGCCCCCTCGTGGCCATTGACTGACACTACTCTCAGCCCTGGAAGGCAGGAGCTGGGAGAGGACTGATTGAGTAGCAACAAGGGAGGTTGTGGTCTGTGTTTCTAATACGCTTCCTGGGCCAGTGGTGATCAGTCACATTAGAGAACCCCTGAGCTCATCCAACACCCCATCAGACAGTCGGGAGGACTGTGGTCCTGAGGGTGGATGGGCATCTCTGAGGGTAGCTGCCACAGTAGGGACAAATCCCTTACCTGAGACTATCCAGCGAGGTGAGCAAAGCTCCAGAGACATGTAGACTCACCTGTCAACCACACAAAGCTCCACATGCTGTGACTGTGGCAGGTGGTCTGCCAGCCTTTGCCTGTGTTCCAGGGTGAAGGGGTGCTCACAGTTTCATGAAGCAGCCTTCAGTTCCCTTGAATGGTGCCCAAATTCCTCTCTGTATCCTCCCTTTCTGGGAACCCAATGCTGGCCTCAGAGGCCCTGCAGCTCCATCCTCTGACACCTGCAGGGATTGCACAGGCAGGGCAGTGGGAGCTGGGAGGCTGAGGAAGGTGGAGCCAGGGCTCCGTGGTGTCTAGTGCAGTCTTGCATGCCCCCCTCAATCCTGCAAGTTGGTGTAGGGAGCTTTGTTTACTCAAGAGGGAACTGAGGCTCAGGGGATTGGTATGACTTGTCCCAGCTTGCACATCAGTTAGTGTCAAGGTGGACATAAACAATATCCTCACTGTGTGAATTCAGGAACAGACTGACTGCTGAGAATTCAGACAGTGAGTTAGTGATGAGGAGGGGTTAAAACCTCAACCTGTTCATGCTCCACACCTGTGCTCAAGAGCAGCCTTCTCAGCTGCCTTAAAACTTTCACTGGGTGTGGGGGGTGGGAAGGGGGCGGCCTGGAGAAAACCCTTCTGGTGCACATGCAGCTCAGTGATGTATGACAAAAGAAAGACTTGTGTTGTCACCACCTGTGAGGCAGGCTATACCACCTTAGTCTATGCAGGTTGCTGTAACAAAGAATACCACAAACTGGGTGGCTTATAAAAACCAGAAAATTATTTCTTACAGTTCTGGAGGCTGGCAAGTCCAAAATCAAGGCACCGGCAGATCTGCATCTGGTGTCTGCTGCGGGATCACTCTCTGGTTCATAGGTGGCGCCTTCGCTCTTAGTTTTACTTAGGATCTGGTGTCAAATCAGGACTCTTCTGTTTGAAACCTGTGACCTCGGCAAATGGTGTTACTCTGAATGTCGGTTTCTCATCTGCAAAATGGACATGATGATACGCACCTGTAGTAGATGCTGTACCAGTCCTTCTCAGTGTAGGGGCAGAAAGGTGTGACACATTTCCTCACCCATCAGAAGGATCCCCACCTGGTGGAAGGGGCTGTCTAGCTCTCTGGGCCCTCTCTTATAAGGGCACTAATCACCTTCATAAGGGTGGAGCTCTCATGACCTAATCAACCCCTAAAAGCTTCACCTAATATTAACATATTGTGAATTAGGCTTCAACGTATGAATTTTTGGGGGGAGGTGGGGGTACAAACATTCAGCCCAAAGCACCATTCAGTCAAACAAATAGGATATGTGCCACCAACTCAGAATCCCTTTCACTCTCCCCATTGGTGCTTTTCCTTAGAGTTCTACAACCTAAGAATCCACCTCTCCTAAATGCTGTTTGGGACTTTTGTACTTGTGTCTGGCTGCTCTCACTCAGCATTCATTTAATATTCATCCACAAACATTTTTACCTCTGTGTGACACCGACCTATCACAATTTTGTCACTCTTCTCAGTGAATGTGTGGATTGTTTCCAGTTTTTATAATTATGAATGCTGCCACTATGAACATTTGTGTGTTCCTTGGTCCATATATGTGCATTTTTGTTGAGTAAATAACTGTTAGTTTCCTAAAACTGCTGTAACATAATACCACAACCTGGTGACTTAAAACAATGAAAATGTATTCTCTGACCATTCTGGATGCTAGAGGTCTGAAATCTAGGTGTCAGCAGGACCGTGAGCCCTCTGAGACTTTGGGTGGAATCGTTTCTGGTCTCATTCTAGCTTCTTGGTGGAAGCAAATGTTAGTCCTTGGTGTCCCTTGGAGCCTCTTGGTGTGCAGCTACCTAACTCTATCTGTGCCTCCAGCTCCATGACATTATTCTCTTGTATCTTCACCTTGTCTTTTTTTTTTTTTTTTTTAATTTATTGTTGGGGATTCATTGAGGGCACAAGAAACCAGGTTACACTGATTGCATTTGTTAGGGAAAGTCCCTCTTACAATCGTGTCTTGCCCCTAAAAGGTGTGGCACACACCAAGACCCCACCCGCTTGCTCCTCTCTCTCTGCTCTCTCTTCCCCTACCCCTCCCTCATATTAGATTAAGGGCCCACTCTACTCTAGAATGACTTCATCTTAGTTAATTATACCTGCAATCACTCTAGATTTTAAATAAGGCCACATTCTGTCGTACTGGGGTTTAGGACTTTAACATCTTTTGCGGGCCCAATTCAACCTGTAACAACAACTAAGAGGAATTCCTGAGTCATCTCAGCAGATTCCAAGAAGTGCCTTGGGTGTGGATAACTGGTGCTGTGGTGTCAGGAAGCACAGCTGAGGGCAGGACCCGAACTAGGTTCTTGTGCGGTAAGTGAGGTGTCCGGGTGCTAATTGAAGGAGGATGCTCTCTCAGGGTTGTGCTCTAGGTGCCTGACTCTGGCTCTTTGTCCCAGCTCTGACAAAGGGAGTAGGCAAAACAAAGAAGGGAGAAAAGCCAATCAAGCTGCCTTAATTACCTCCTTGAGCAACTAGCGCTCAATCCCACAGGAGATTTGCTAAAGCACTGGCGCCCGTAGCTCAGTGGGCAGGGCGCTGTCCACATACACCGAAGCTGGCGGGTTCAAACCTGGCCCGGGCCAGCTAAAACAACAATGACAACCGCAATGACAAAAAAAATAGCTGAG
Organism: Arctocebus calabarensis; assembly: GCA_963573935.1. Classification (NCBI taxonomy): domain Eukaryota; kingdom Metazoa; phylum Chordata; class Mammalia; order Primates; family Lorisidae; genus Arctocebus; species Arctocebus calabarensis. The sequence continues at coordinate 32,374 of CAUYON010190609.1, forward strand.
CATTGTGGTGGGTGCCCGTAGTCCCAGCTATTTGGGAGGCTGAGGCAAGAGAATTGCTTAAGCCCAAGAGTTGGAGGTGGCTGTGAGCTGTGACGCCACACACTCTATCGAGGGCAACATAGTAAGACTCTGTCTAAAAAAAAAAAAAAGCACCTTCTAGAATGTTCCTTATACCTGTCCTGCAGAAGGATGAGGACATCAGGCATAAGCTGCCCCTGAGGGCACTAAATCTCCTGTCCTGTGGGATGCTCCACACTGGAGAAGGGCCCCAGGGAGGGAAGCTGAGCGATGCAGGTGTTTGGGGCAGGGTGGGGGGGGGTGAGTACCAGTGGACCAGGAGTTGTCCCCTACAGATTCAGGTGAAGTCATACGCTGAAGGCATATGGAGAGCGGAATCACCATATCACCATTCCTTCCTCACTCAGACCACTCATTCCCTGCATTGAGTTCACTGGAACTGATTCTTCAAGGCTATTATCTCTAAAAAAAAAAAAAAGAAAGAAAGAAAGAAAGAAACCCCAGATTGGGAGAGTTAGTGGAATAAGTTACAGTCTGCTCTGCTACAGCTGAGCTCAAGGCCAGAGCTGATATCCGTCTTTTCCTTTTTCAACCCTCCATTCTGTGTTACGTCCCTCGTCAGGCCTAGATTGCTTGCCTGGACAGGTGAACTCAGAACTCAGACCCTCATTCCTAAAGAGTCCAAGCAACTGTCTACCTTGCCCTTGTCAGGCTGTGGTAACTCAAATGCTCATTCCCAGGGTCCCAGAGAGAGTCCTCCACAAAGTAGATGTCCCACTCCCTGCCCCTCTTCTATAGCAGCTCTTGCTCCTCCCCAGAATCCAGCCGTCATCCCTGCCATCACAGTGACTCCTTCCTTAGCCTGCTGGTCTCCCAGAGTCAGCAGCCCCGGGTGAGCAGGTAGCAGCAGTTTTACACTCAGGGGGAGGAGAGTAGAGGTACCTTCTCCCGCCTCCTCTCACTGGCCGCACACATTCTAGGGTCAAGCATCTCTCATTTTCCAGGGACTAAACTTACAGGAAGAGAAGCAAAAAATCCCCCCTTCTGCAAAGGAAAAGGTCACTGTACTTCCACTGCTTGGTTCCTAGACAGGGGTATCCTAGCACTCAGCAACAAATAATAGCTGATGGTTAAAACTGAGACTTTCCTGGAGGACAGTACTCCAACACAGATGCCTTTCTAAAGCTGGTGACTTGGCTGCACCAGCCTTTAAAAGGATAGTCCAACCTTCAGCATTACAGCAGTGGATTCCATTGTCATGGACCCTTTATCACGTTTCTTTTGCCATAAAATAAGTCCTTAGTCATATTCCCTACAGGAAAGCAAGTGTGAGTTGGGCTTCAGGGATGTCTAGCTTATTCTTCTGAACTATTTGCCAGTACTTGCACTGGCACCACATTGTCTTAATTAATGACCTTTACAGAGAGTTTTGATATCTGATAGAGAAATTCTTCTCCTCTTGGTCTTTGTTGGCCACACGTCACCCATTGCATTTCATATAAATTTTAGGATCATTCTGTCAATTCTGTAACGACTGTGTTGGACTTTTAAATACGATTGCATCTCATCTGTAACCCATCTAGGAGGATTCGACATTTTTACAAAAGTGTCTTCTAATTCACAAACATAAGACTTTCCTCCATTGACTTGGGTTTTCTTTAAATTCTCTCAACAATATTTGGTAGATTTCTGCAGAGGTCATGCACATCTTATATTGCATGATATAGGTATTTGATATTTTTGCTTTTAATTTTTTAAACTTTTGACTGCATTATAGGTGTTTGTATTGCTTTTAAAAGTTTATTAAACTTATTTCTAACTATATATGACTTTGACTGGATTATCCGAGTACAAAATGCTATCTGTGAATGAAGGCAGTCTGATTTCTTCCTTTTCTAATCCTCAGGATTTATTTTTCTGTACTGACTAGAATCACTACCATGATGTTAAGTGGTGAAAGGAGGCATTTTTACCTGTTTCTCAATCTGAATGGAAAAAAGGCAACATTTCACCATTCCATTATGATGCTTTCTATAGTTCTTCCTTTTAAATATTCCCTGTAAACATTTAAGACACATTGATTGCAGCCTTTTGAGAAACTCTGAGGCAGAGTTCTCAGCCAAGACATACCTGGGCTTCTGATCCGCAGATGTGATGAAAAAATAGTTGTTGCCTTACGCTGCCAAATTTGGGGGTAATTTGTTCCACAGCAACAAATGATACTCGAGCATAAGGGATGTGTAACCCTCCCCTCAAAGTCCCAGCTCAGCTAGCTGGGTGTAGCACTGGGTAGCGGAAAGCATCTGGGTTTCTAAATCAGATAAACTGTGAATTCCATTAATGTTGTCTACTTATCCTTACTCAGTCTCAGTTTCCTCACCTGCCAGATGCAGATCATTATATCCACCTCTGAGAGGCCCTGTGGTTATGAAAGACAAAGTGGAATTTTCAGTATGTCTGGCACCAGTAAGTGCACAAACTTCCCCCTTCCTTCCCTTCTCCTTAAAGAGCCACCAGGCCCATCAGGCCCTGTATGCTGATCAGACTTTCTAGGTAACATCAGCATATGTCATGGAGCAATGGGAACATGTGACATGGAAAATCTAGGAATTCAGGACATTCAGTTGCCAAACCGTTGTACTACCTCCCCTTTATTTTGTGGACATTAAACTGCCCATGCTAAACATCTAGGTTCTTTATCTCATTAGGCCATCATTGTCCATTGCAATGAGTTAGACATCTCACACCAAGAGCAGCTGAGCCAGCTGCTCAGGGTCAATTTCACTGTGAACTCACAGGCCTCACTTCAGACTAAGCCTTTAAAATTTTTGCGGATGTTCCTGTTAAAAGTTAATGCTCAAAGGGGCACAACTACAACTTGGCCTCTACCTAACACATGCAAGCAACGTAACCTAATCGTCTGTACCCTCATATTAATCTGAAAAAAAAGTGAATGCTTAAATGTAACGCCGTCTGCCACTACCTATGTCTGCTATGGAGTCAGCTGCAAGGTGGTTGAGGCCCTTGAGAGGGCAGCCTGGGAAGGCAGGATTTGAAGATGGAAGATGGGGCTGTAACTCCGGCTCTCTTACCTCTTTGCTGTAATTTCCTTATCCCTCCTCCCACCCACCTGTAAAGTGAGAATAAGAATACTTCCCTGGTGTCATTTGCATTATATTGAGTATTTGGGAAAGTATTTGGAAATTAGCAGGTACTCAATTCATTAAAAAAAGAAAAAGTCTTATATAGTCAGGTGAGGTGGCTCACATGTGTAATCCTAGCCCTCTGGTAGCACTCTGGGAGGCTTAGGTGGGTGAATCCCTTGAGCTCAAGAGTTGAAGACAAGCCTGAGAAAGAGTAAGACGCCTTCTCTATTAAAAGAAAAAAAAAAGCTTGGCGCCCATAGCACAGTGGTTATGGCTCCACATACACCTAAGTTAGCAGGTTCAAACCCGGCCAGGCCAGCTAAAACAATGACAACTGCAACAACAAAAAAAAGCCAGGGGTTGTGGCAGGCACCTGTAGTCCCAGCTACTTGGGAGACTGAGGCAAGAGGATCACTTGAGCCTAAGATTTTGAGGTTGCTGTGAACTATGACAACACCGCACTCTATCCAGGATGAAAGACAGAGACACTGCCTAAAATAAATAAATAAAATCTTTTTCATGCTAAAGAGTTGGATTCAGGGGCTGGCTGGACACCTATGCTGCTTGCTACTCCAAGTGTGGTTCAGGGATCAGAGCACTGGCATTGTCTTGGAGCTCGTGTGGTGCCTGTGGCTCAAAGGTGTAGGGCGCTGGCCCTCTATCCTGGAGGTGGTGGGTTCAAACCCGGCCCTGGCCAAAAAAAATGCAAAAAAATAAAAAGAAATTAAGAATCTTAAGCACTACCCTGGACCTACCGAATCAGAATCTGCATTTCTACAAGGTCTCCAGTGATTCCTGAGTGTTTGAGAGGATATGAAATTCTGCTCCTCTGACATACTCCATATGAATTGTAGTAACCGAGGGGACGTGAAGAAGAGGTGGGGTGATGAAGACACACTGGCAGAGACAGCTTTGCAAAGGTTTGTTGCATCCAGACAAGAGGGACTTCCTCCTGGCATGAAATTAAGCTCCGATGAGGACTTGCTCTAGCACAGACAAGCCAAACCACTAATCTGAATAAATAAGCATCAATTTTATTGAATCATGAATAATTTAAGACTGGTACAATCATTAGCTTTATTCTCTATGACATGGGGCATGATGTCCAGCAGATCATTGGCAAATTCAAAAACCTCATGACAAATGAAAATTAAATAGGGCAGGAGGGAAGAAGGGGGGGGGGGAGGGAGGGGAGAAACATACCGTACACAAAATACTCAATTCCTAGTTTTCTCTTTAAAAATGGCTAGAAAAAATTCATCAAAATGCAGCACTTTAATTATTTACAATTTCTATGTTACAATGAAAAAATGTACATCTTATAGAACATATTTCATAAACCGCTCCACTGGAAACAATTAGATCAAAAACAGCAAACCTTCCATGTAACATCCACAAAGTTGGATTCTTTTTTCCTTTTTGAAACAGATTCGCCGCAATCAAATCTGAATACACAGAATTTTGAAGTGTAAGCATCAAACACTAAGATAAAAAAAAGTCCCCAAGGTACAACAAAGGTCAGGCAAGTCTGGGTTCTCTGCCCCCCCCCCCCACCCCAACCAAACTTAAATTAAAAGGTATTCCTATCTCATTTATGGCCTGTATAATTCTTGGCAGTTTGGGAAGAGAACTTTTGGCTTCCATTGTTCACTCAACATTTATGTTGCATAGAATTTCATACATTTCAAAATTAGCCTAACTGTAGAAAAAGGCAAAATGGAAGCATTTCAAAGCCCTAAATGAGTACGAAGTCACTTTGTCAGATGTGAGTGACACGAACGTAAAAATATGACCAACGTAAGTAATGTGCATGTTAGACAACCCTGCTTCCCGAAACTTTAGGAAGGACGCTGAGTTGTGACTCACACGAGGGCTAAGCTACTTGAAATCACTGGTCACCAGTCAGGCTGCACCAGGCACAGAGGTCTCGGTTCTGCGCCTGGACCCAGTGGGAGAGAAGTCTGGAGGAGAGGGGAGAAGAGAGGTTGTCACGGAACAAATAAAAAAGGTTCCAAATGCTATTGGCAGGTGTCTACTCACAAGGTGGGAAAACTGCCCACCAGGAGGAGTCCATTCTCCCTCCTCCCAAATTCACAGTACTAAGAGTATAAGGTCATTGCTGGGAGACAAATTGTCTGACAAGGGCCACCCTTCAGGTTTATCAGAAGTCTCCGGGCTTGGCCCCCTTGTCACAGGCTAAATATATGGTTTAAAAGTTTTATTAAAAACAGAAACAAGACACACTCACACCTGGATGATTGACGAAGGCTACACAGAATTGTCTGAGTTTGCTGAGATTAAAGTAGGGGTCATGTTGAAACCAGTTAGTGGGACACATCTCCCTACTCCCACGGAAGAGGAGGAACATGGCGTCAGCCACAGCCACACGAGCAGTTCCGGGTCAAACTCTCGTGATAAGAAAATAAGAAAAAAAAAATGCCAAGAGCAAACCTTCAGAAATGGAAATGCAAAAGATGGAATTAAAAACCCTGATTAGGGCGGCTCCTGTGGCTCAGGGAGTAGGGCGCCGGCCCCATATACCGAAGGTGGCGGGTTCAAGCCCGGCCTCGGCTGAACTGCAAAACAAAAAAATAGCCGGGCGCTGTGGCGGGCGCCTGTAGTCCCAGCTACTAGGG